>KN839883.1:123790-143234 GCA_000827185.1 Hydnomerulius pinastri MD-312 | reverse complement strand
GATGAGGTGATAGCACCGTGGTTTATTGTGAGGAAGCGTTACCTATTTGGTCCAAAAGGGAAGGTGCTTAAGAACATCATGGTAACGTTGTGGGATCTCAGTGTCGCTTGTGTGCAGAGCAGTCACGGTTGGTGACTTCGGGTCAATACTGAGTACTGAGTAGTTTCAACCTTCGACATGGTTTTCATCACTGTGGCTTAGTTTCATAGTTATGTTCTAGCGGTACTTTGCCACCCCTGGAGCGGGCTGGCACCAACTTGAAAACCCCCAAGCTTCTCCCGCGTTCGCGTTCAGTGGATTGTCACCACTCGGGGCTAGCACATACGACCATCTATCTCACATGAATTCGTCTCTAGGTCTGTATCGTGGTACAAAGCTCATGTCATTTAGTTGGTAATATCGCAACATCGTGGCAAGCCAAGAATCGTACAGAGGCGCGCACATACGCAACAACAGATATCGTACAGACCAGCGGCGCGGTACAAAACAGAGAGTAATGATCATACAAAACTCGAAACAAAGGGACGGATCTGTCGAGTTAGTCCTTCAGCAGCTGCGGTCATTGAGCTCCCAATGACCGTATGTCCCCAAGCCCTGCAGGTGCTCCGATTAGGGTGGAGAATATCCAGATGATCGGGAACAAAACTTACGCGCTGGAAGCATTCCTGCGCACCCGTGAAATGCATCCCGTGGAAGCTGATCGGTGTCGTGGCGCAGAACTCTCTCCAGTCGCCTCCCTCTGGCAGATTCTCCAAGTAGTGCTCAATACGCTGGAATATGGTTAACGCAAAACTAGTTAGTGGGTTATTTAATCTCTCTGGAAGCAAAATACTCACCCTCTTTCCAGACCTCTCCGACGTGCATCCCTGTAAAAAGTGTTTGTTGTCTGAGTGATGCTCACTACAAGTCTCGTGATAGGAACCTTTCCTTGTCAGTGTATGAACGCCAGTACGTTACACAATCCGGTTCGTTCTGGTTGATTTCCCATCGCCCAATGACTACCCCAGGCCCCTTAAACCGCATTATAAGCTCACCAGTCGCCCTTTGGAATAACTGTACTTACCTTATCTTCGCAGGTACTTGGGAAATAAGAAACTCCGTGGACAATAAGGGGAGTAGCCTTGCATGCCTCCACTCGATGGGTCCAGTTGGATGGCAAGTTCATGAGTTGTGCCGAGTACTCCCTCGTAGCATATGTCGTGCATTGGTGCGTTTCTACCCGACCCCAGAACATATTGTGTTTCTGACGCTCTTCCTCTTCGCGCTGGCGACGCTCCTCCTCGAGGCGATCGTGGTTTTCTTCTTCCCATTTCCATCTCTTGCGCTGGTTTTCCTGGTCCTTGATTTCTTCTTGCCACTTCTGCCGCAATCGTTCTTGCTGGCGGAGGTGAGCCTGGGCTTCAAGCTCCCATTCGGCTCGGACCTTCTCTTGGCGTTGGTCCTCGAGAGCTTGCCTCTGTTTCATTTCTTCTTTGTGGGCCTGTACTTCTCTCTCCCAGTCCCTTCGGACCTTCTCTTGGCGCTCGTCCTCGAGAGCTTGTCTCCTCTTCAGTTCATCTTCGTGAGCCTGAACTTCTCTCGCCCAATCCGCTCGGACGTTTTCTTGGCGTTGGTCCTCGAGAGTTTGCCTCCGCTTCACCTCTTCTTCGTGAACCTCGGATTCTCTCTCCCACTCCGCTCGGACGTTCTCTTGGCGCTGGTCCTCGAAAATTTGTCTCCACTTCACTTCTTCTTCGTGCTGCTGGGCTTCGAGTTCCCATCCTTGGAGCACCAGGGTGTGGTTTTGTTCCTCTTGCTTCCAGAGCTGATTCCGCGCCCGATGATCAAAAACCTCCTTCTCCCAGCCCTTGCGGATTTTATTCATAGTTGAAGGATACAGAGGGCAGTTAAAGAAGTGCAGGAACAAGTTGACGGCCACGAAGAGGACGGCGACGAATCCAAGCAAGCAGTAACCAGTTAGACGAATTAGACGAATATCAGCCTGAGAAATTGGTTGTTTGCGTTTATGAGATAGGAGGGGATCATTTTCAGAGCGACTGCAAGGAGGTTAGGGGATATTTCCGCAATATCAACTTTGACGCACCGTGATCCAGTCGCGGGGTAATGGGAGTTATAAGGTGGCGGCGGCGGGGGCCGTGGCCTGGGTATCAAGGTCAAGCGAGGAAAGGCGGGTGGTATGAATGGAAAGTACCTTGACTTGCGAGGCATGTTTATCTATCTCCTCGGCGAAATACAGGTAGGTCCCGCTAGGTAGGACCCGCTGTGGATTTATCAGTGTTTGTTCAAGGACATGAGAGGGCGACAATACGTTTGTTTAAAGACGACTCCTGGATGTTGTCATATACACCCCAGGTGCGAACGCACTTCCCGAGCGAAACCTGAGCGATCTTGATAGAGAGCGACTGCTTTACAAGGTCTCCACTCTACGAAGGTCGCTGGTTGCTGTGAAAGAGCAAGAGCGCCCAAGATAAGGTGATAGCACCGGCGTAATAGCACAGTGTGTTATTGTAAGGAAGCATTACCTATTTGGTCCAAAGAGAAGGTGCTTAAGAACATTGTGGTTGCGGGACTGGCAGTCACTTGTGTGCGGAGCAGTTGGTGGACCGTGTGTGGACAACACAGGCCGGAAACTCAGACAGTGACTTTTGGTCAATGTCGAGCAAGTGCGACTGCTTCAACTCTAGCTCCGTCCAGAAAGGAAGGTCTTCAAGAACATCACAACACCGCGATCCCCCGATTATTTACGAGGTCAGGCTTCGGACTCGGAGTAAACGGTGGGTCGTCACGATGGGGCTCGAGCTGAGTCGGTTTGCTGTACAAGAGTCATGTTGCATGAACGCTATCTGTCTGGGGTCGGGTCTCAGAGATATAGTTTCCAGACAACAAAGTTCCCAGAAGAATGAGTTTCGTGGGTTTTTTCCACCAGTGGACTTCTAGTTACGACCCGGGCAAAGGTAGGGTACTAGCATGGGTTAGGTATAGTATGGGCGTCAATCTCAGGTTGGGCTGTGCCTTCCTCACTGACTCGGAGCGCGCCAACGAGCCTCATGTTGAACATATCGTTCTTTTCCGTACTGCTGGACCAACTGAACGTCAAATCAGGGTTTCCCTACTATTTCTTCTTGGCCACTCCCCCGGGGCCTCTGCAGTTAGGCCCTTCGACGATCGTAGTACCACTGGCATCTGGCACTTGAGTCATTCAAACCCTGAAACGCCCACCTCATCCACCCTCGCAGACCTGACTAATCGACGCAGCTAACCTTCCCGTGACGCTGTTCCTAATTGATATCTATATATCCCCACGTTCACGATGTCTATATCCCCTTCAGAGGCCTCTCAGCCGCCGGTAGAGGACTCGCGGCCATCTCCCGTCAAAACATTCAAGGGACACAAGGACGCAATTACGGCTGCATCATTCCTCCCCAGCGGTCAAGAGATCGTTAGTGCTTCCGTCGATGGCTCCATCCGCATTTGGGACATCGAGTCCGGCGAGGAGTCAGGGAATGCGCTCCTAGATCACGAAGGGCCCGTCTACCGCATCGCCTTGCTCCCGGATGGACAGAGACTTGTCAGTGGGGGGGAGGACATGTCAGTCCGGGTTTGGGACCTTGGCACTCGGGAGCTCGTTGGTCGTACTTGGGAAGGACACTCTCTGGGCGTCGGATGCATGGACGTATCCCCCGACAGCCGATTTGTTGCCAGTGGCTCATGGGATTCATCAGTTAGTATTTGGGACCTGGATGGCGGAGAGAGGGTGTTTGAAGAAAAGAAATGTGAAGGTCCGGTTTACTTCGTCAAATTCTCCCGCGACGGATCAAGACTGGTGACATGTGCGGTGGATAACCATGTTCGCATCTGGGATTGGCGCAAAGGAACACTCCTCGTTGGGCCGCTGGAGGGACATGAAGGGATTGTCTTGTCTGCTGTGTGGACGCTTGACGATAAGAAACTCATTTCTGCAGGTGAGGACTCAAAGATACGACGCTGGGACTCCGAGACTGGCGAGTCTATTGGGGAACCTGTGGTGGCACATGAGCAACCTATCTCTTCTCTGGCTCTATCAAGCGACGGACGAGTGCTTGCGAGCGCGTCCTTAGACGATACTGCAAAGCTCTGGGATGCTTCGACGCTCGAGCTGCTGGTGACATTCTGGCACAATGACGATGCCAATTCTGTCTCCTTTTCCCCCGATAACAAGCTTCTTGCCACCGGGTGTGATGATAGTCTGATCTATCTGTGGAATGTACCCCAACTGGAGGAGAATTGCTCTTCTCTTGATGTATGTCCCATGGCCTTTGTGGACGCAGAACCCGTCACTGATACCAGTTAGCTTATGGCCACAGCCCCCCATGGAGAGAATCCTGGAACACAGGGCGCATTCACTTATAATAGAGGCGCTCCTGGATGTGAGTTCAATCCATCTATTCTGGCCGCTGTTCACGGGCGAGGTATCTAAATCATTTCTAAGTTCCCGGTGACATCGCGCTCGCTTCAGAACGGGCCGGCAAAGCCTGCACACAAGAACTGCTTTCTCGGCCGTCTCATACCGAGGCGCCACCAAAGGCTGCCGAGTGAAGTTCACGGTGGCACTGAGTTGCATGAGTTGAAGAAGGTGAAGCAAGGAAGGCTGCGTGCAATCAGAGTAGCAGTGGCAAAGGCGAAAAGGTACGTCGCTTTTGCATGATCATTTTTTACAACCGTTCTGAAATGGCTGCGCAGTTCATCGTGGTCATAGGCAGCGGTCCGCGGAGACGGACTCCAGTTGAGGATGAAGGGAATGTAGTGGAGGAAGAAGAGGAAGAAGAACCCGATGAGGAACAAGGCAATTTGCAAGGGGCGGTCGTAGCGCCTGACTCTGACTCTGATTCAGACAGTGTTCATGGCACTGTATGTCTCTGGTGTAATCCCACGCGGATATTTACTCTAACTTAGTACGATGATCTTGTATAAACCCAAGCTGAACCCGAGCATCAAATGCGCTGAACTTCCGTACGAGTCTAGCGCCGTGAAATTCAGATGTACTTATAAGCATGTGGAACGGATATGGATCCCGGCATCGAAGAATCGGGAGGCACGCCGCATACATCAGAGCGAACCTACGCTCGCCCACGCTCACACCCACTCCCCCCTCCCCTCCAATAAACCCTCCGCGCCCATCCCCGTCTCCTGGTCACCCACCCCTCCCCAGGTCTCGCATCCGCGCGCGGGTGGGCCCATGTATCGGTCGTATAGATCCACCCGCCTATTCGGGAGTGAAGTAACACTCATTAATTGCGGGAATCGGGGGATAGAGGATAGAGAGTGGGGTGACGTACCTTCATCTGCACCTGGCCCCCCTTTCTTGTCCGCACCGCACTGCACCGCGTCCTGCACCCACCCACCCTCAAGATCAGCCCTCCACCCTTCCGTCTCCACAAATGCCCAACCGGGGGAGAGCGAGAATGTGAGGTTGCTGCTGTGCGTGTGGGGAGTTAGTACGTGATCCCGATTGGAAGAGGCGGAAAGTATGGGTTTAAGCATGCACGATCAAAGAAAGGGTAGCCCATCACGTGTGGGACTACGAGACCAGAGACCAGACACAATGAAAACGACGCACCTAACCTCTCCCCCAACCCCACTCCACCCATCCCTCCCCCTCGTCCACCCGTTCCTCTCGTTCGCGCGCAGGTTCGATTTAGACCATGTTCCAAGGGGCTGGTCCCCACCCAGACCCATCGTCGTCCCCGAACTTCCACCCACACTCGTGTCCCCGCTCTCTCCTAAAGTCTGATGGTACTCGGAGTGGGATGGAGTAGAATAGGTAGATTGATATCTGTCCGAATGAATGTATCCAACCTCCTACATACTCCTGTACAGACTAATGGGCTCCAATTTGGGTTGGAGAAAATCGGAGAAAGCCCAGATTTTAGGAGTTGGGCGGAGAACTCCCACCTGATTCTGTATGAACCTCGCTGCTCCGCGCGAATCTTCAATGGTCGATAAACGTGTAAGGATATCATAGAAGGCAAGAACGTCAGGTATGAAGAAAGACACAGTAATAGTACGAATAGCACAAGAACAGTTCCTACATGTGGTATAGTGGCCATCATAAAATTTCCAGCGTCTGAATGTTATCCATAAGCATGCGCAAAGAAACCCCCTTCCGTACTTGAGTGACAATCTCGTAGTCCAATGCAATCCGTCTGTATGCTCTGTGCCCGTCAGCAAGGAGTAAGAGTCCTCCGAATGGCTGTCTGAGACGTGCGACGAATTCCAGGGCCTGCGTCCCTTCGTCGAAAGGCACCAGAGGAATATGTGGTGCAACATGAGAGGGAGAGGGGGGTGCTGAGTCCGGGTCTGGCTCAGAGTTGAGCTCTGCATCTACGACAGAGCTAGGTTCCGTGTCAGGTTGCGAGGCGAGGTCCTGCTCAGAAGTGGTTTCCATCATACTCTGACCGACATGTCCAGGAGCTGAACCAAGAAGGTCGCAGAGCCACGGATGCACGAGTAGGAGTTGTCCCGCCGGCATGGAGCGAGAGATCCTATCCTTTGTCTTGATCTCCAGCTCCTCGAGCGTGGCAGACTTGACACGATAAATATTTATAGGGCAACCGTCAGAGTCGGATGTACTGGTTTTCTTGGTGATTGCAAGCGGAAATACGATGCAAGGAAGGTGAAGGCGCTGGTTGAAGAAACGTGGCGGAGGAAGAGTATCGAGATTCCTGAAGAATCGGACAGCCAAATCCTGCTCTGTGTCTGCCAGGCAGTTGCGTAGTTCCATGACCAACCCCTCCATACCACCTTCGACGGGTGATAACATAACGGAGGAGCGACTGTACACGGAGATGAGAGCAGGAAGACAACTGTTGAAGGTGGAGGAGGCCTGGCCCACCCATGCCAAAGGACCAGGGTCGCCCGAACGACCCACAACTTCCTGCAACAGCCGACCCAGCGCCTTATTCCCCTCGCCGTAATTGGGTGGCACCCATACATCAAAGATTCCGAACAAGGAATAGGCAACATCCTCCTCTCTCGTCGTGGTGCGGCTCGACGCCAGGCGAAGCTTCTCGCGGATTGCAGACGGGCCGGGATGAAATGCGAGAAGAGCCTCGGCAGAAATGCCGGTCACTGTCTCCAACTCTGCCATCACAGCAACGGACTCTTTGTGGTTGGCAGAGTTCTCCGAGCTGTTTAGGTAGGGGGTCCACTGCTGATCGTAGAAGCGTACGGTGCTGGAGGCGAGGAACTCTTGGAGAGTCCATCCGCGCGTATTCCATATGCTATGTGCGAGCATGCCAGATTGGGATGGTGACGGCACGTCCGAGAGATAGACGATAGTGAGGGCCGAACTTGAATACCAATGATACATGGACGTGAGTGATTGTTGTAGCACCACGAGGTCCTTCTTGTCTATACAGCAAGTATCGCTCCATACCCATCGATAACCGGCATCACGAGCGGTCGTACATAAGTTTTGAAGCTTTGAAATGGTGGAGGGTTCTTTGAGCCCGTAAACTGACTTGTTCAAGACATCCTCCAGCAGGGGTTCTTGCCCTTCCCACTTGTGCGAGAGCATAACATATCGGAAAAACGTTTTGATGATCTTCTGCATATATGCGGGATCTTGTTGACTTATAATGGACGAGATGATTTCCTTGAACAGCGGATCAACCTCAAACGTGCGCCTTCGTTGTTCTTCGTCACATATATGTCCAGTTTCGGTGTCGATGAGCAGAAGTGGTGTGTTCGCAACGGTTTGCTTGGTGGCTTTACGAATGGTCGCAGTCGCTTGCGACGGGGTGTAATACTTTCCCCGCAGATCTGTATAGATTTAAGCTCCACATGAATTTTACGTCGATTAGAGGATACGTACCACGAACGTCTGGGTCAGTAGAACATTCGATGAGCGAGAGCATCTTTTCGAAAGCTTCGATCGCCTCGTCATAACGTTTTGCACCATGCAGCGCTGCATGTCTTCTCTCGTAACCCTGATGAGATGACGAGTTGAGCGAGATGATCTGAGGGGACGTGATCAGCCGAGCGTGTCGTCGCGCGTGAATAAACGTAGGTATACCTCGTCCGCATCCTTGAGAGCATCGTCCCACAAATCCATCGCCACCCGTGCTTTGCTCCGTTTGACAAGCAATGCTTCCGCTGAGAGTGGATTGACGGACAGAGCTGCCGAGTACTCGATGATTGCGTCCGCATAGTTGTCTGTGCGCATGGCCGTGTCGCCTAAGTCTTCCGACGAGTTGGAACACTGCTGCTTAAAAAACTCTGATATAGAAATTTATCTCGCTGTTAGTGGAATTGTTAAGTATTACTCACCAGCGAGCCAGTTCGCTACTTCCTTGTTCGTTTTTGCGTCCTGCTCGAGTGACCCTAACATCCCACATATCATATCCAGGGCATCCCTTCCGCGGCCCGCACCACGCAAGACGTCGTATTTCAGCCTGAGTGTAGTGAATGGTAGAGTTTCGAAGTTCCATCCAAAGATCTGGTGAAGAGTCAGAACTCCCTTGAAAAAACTGAACCAGAAGGGACTCGCGAAGGAAATGGTGTCAAGGCCTGGAGGTCCTTCAAACGAATTGAGATCTTGAGTCTGTGCCAATAAGTGGAGCGCTCGGTCGTAGTCGCCGTCCTTCATGGCAGCCTGCCCAAGTCGGACGCACATTTGTGCCTTATGGAGGTATGAGGTGTGAATGTAATTCCGAAGTCGCATGAAATACCCACCAGAATGGCATGGCACGTCGGTATATAGAATTCGGGACAGACTTCCATCAGTCCTTTTACCCTTTGGATAGCATCTTCGGAGTGGCCGCCCTCAAAGATAATGACAGCCTGTACATTAGATTGATTGAATGCGAGAAGACAGTATGTGGACAAAACAACTCTACCTTGATTAACAGTAAAAGTGCCTTGTTATTCATGTCAGACGCGCAATGGAAAAATGCGAGGTCAGCTTCTTGCATGGCAGATCCGTATTCCCCCAGACCACAGAGGGCAATGCTCATCGTAATGCGAGCCATAGCGGACGGCTTGGCACCGATTGACTTTACGACCATTCGAGTCAGCATAGTACATGGGGGAGGAGATACAGCTTACCATTTGTGCATCCTCCACCGCTTCATTCCACTGCTTCTGACGTACCCGAGCTAGGGAGCGATAGGCGAGCAAGCGGTATGCTTGGAACAAACTAATTTTAATTTTATTGGACAATATGGTGTCAGCCACTGCCCAATCCTCATTTCGCCAAGCTTCCGATAGACTGGGAATGCTTTTGATGAACTTGTGGACGAAATCCGCAGTTAGGTCAACATTAGTTGTAATGGACTTTGCCAGCATGAAAGGATCACATACGTTGTTCGCCTCTACCGGTTGATTGATGGTGTCAAGCTCAGGAATATCGTTGAGATCATAGACATATACATCCCAGTCCTGTCCAGATGTAGCAAGGAGATTACGATCTGACGAAATAGAAATATCCCAGAGCTGTTTGCCGCTGGGGCACTTGAGCGATCGTCCGAGCTGCTGATGGGTTGTGGTACTCCAGAAACGTATGGTGCTGTCATCTGAAACTGAGGCAAGTAACTCGCCATGATTAAAGAGGGAAATTGAGCAGACTGTGCCGTTGTGACCAGTGCAAGTCGAAATGACAGAGCCGGTGGAAGAGTCGAAAAATTTGATCGTGTGATCCTGAGATGCTGAAATGATCTGCTGGGTGTCAGATGACCACAGCGCACGTCTCGAACCGGCTTTGTGGGCGGTGATTGGCTTGATGACATCAACACCAGAATGAGGATCCACAATTCGAACTACGCTGTTGGTGCTGACTGCGAGCCTGTCTCCCTGCGGCGAGAACGACACCCAGTCGATATAACCATGATCGAGTTTGAAAGGGCCGCTGATCCGGTCGCCTGTGGCAGGATTCCAGACGTTCATCTGTCCTCCCTCATGCCCGCTTGCTAGTTCCCTCGCGCCGAGAGAAAAACATAGCGACAACGGTGGATGCCCCGTCTTCCACTCAACCAACTTCTCTCTCGTTTCACTCTTCCAAATCACGATACTCCCATCATTACCTCCTGTTGCAATCCACTGTCCATCCGCTGACGCACCTACCGAACGGATACTTGTATGCTGGAATAGCTGCCCAACTTGGACCCCGATCCGTGCATCCCATATCTGACAACCACCATCTCCACCACTCACTAATATGTCGCTATTTGGCACAAATGCCAAGGCCGGTATATTGGATCCATGGCCTTTGAGGACGTGGAGCGGCCGTGATGACATTGGGAAAGGGGAGGGAAAGTTATTCAAGCAATGTGTACAAGGAGGAAGTGGTATAGGATTCAACGTATGTTCTCGTTTCCGGTTTCTACCCGTTGCCCAACATCTGTTCGGCGTATCCCCCTCCTACCACACTATCCACACGTGTCTTTACTCACCTTTATGATATTATCTCCACGCGGCCCCACGGAATCGGTAAGTGCCTCAGTCACTTATATGCTTCCTTCAGGCGCTGAACAACCATGTGTTTCAATCGCACAGCACGATTATCGTTCAATCTCTTTGATCTCGTTTTGATGACCTAGTCTCAAATCGGCCCCATCTCAATACATATTCAATATGTGATACAACTCTCGACACTTGTAAGTAACCCCACCCATTACATATCATTACCAAACACGCTGATAAGCCTCTTCACGGCAGACTGGAAACGTGGTGGAGATCCATTTGGTGCTTGAGGCCCCGATGGTGCTCAAAGTTACTGGAGATAGTTGTAAGTTTACATCGATTATCAATCTATTCATTCTTGCCTGTCCTATTCCAGCCCACCGGTTATCTCCTATCGGCCCCCACGTTCTCAATCTACTATCGATCTTTGGCTCTCAACTCAGAACTGCAGAAGCGGAAGTCGAGATGTCTTTGTTTCAGGTAGAACAAGAACAAGTGTTAATCAGTTTTGCCTGATGACGGAGGTACCTAAGAAAACGCTGGTTCGAGTCAAATCTCAACAGCTTTGTAAATTCCCCGGCTCTCCTGCTACAACGTCTTCGTACTGTATATCCTAGGCCGTTACACTTGGCCAATGACATTCCACTGGCCGTAGCTTCAGAGTCGGACCTCATCCAAATGTTCTCCGTATTGAGACGAACAACCCTGTCGTGCAACATACTTCAACGTTGAATTGGTCTACCTCCGACCGATGACCCAAACCTCAATGTGATCAGTTCTACTGTACGAGGTTCTCACTCAGAGGTTCGTCTTCCAAACCGCGCTCCCATTTTGTAACAACCTGCACAATTAACATTCAATTCAGATGTTCTTCGCGAGTATTCTACTTCAAAAGCCTATGAAAGTTCCACCTGCCAATGATCAGGGGTTTGTAACGACCTTCAACGCACCCCCCATTTCGGGGCGATATGAAGCAGCTAAATGCCGCGGTACGTCTCTGAGCATTTTTGGCTCTCCACTTTTATTTTTCGTAACCTACATGTGGTGATGACCATGGCGGTAAGTAGCTAAAGGCGTTCCGGGACGTCATACTAAGACATTGGCCCGAGAGTGGAACGAGTTTGGTCTGCGTGAGACCAGGTGAAGTAGCCCGAAGAATAGGGCTGTGAGCGCGGGAGGGGGAACTACCCAGGGCGGAGCACTCAGGGTGGAGCGATGCCGGTAAGAGTTGGCGTGATGAAGTTAAGTGTTCTGCAGCTCGAGGTCGCCGAAAGTATTCTCAAAGTGCTTGGTACTATGGATGAATGCCAGCGTATGTTTGATGCAAGAAGGGTCACTCGCACAAATCTCAGAAGTTCCCGGACGTGTGGTGACTTGTGTCATATACTAGAGCTTTACATATTTTTGGACGTAGAAATCAAACTCATGGAGTTACATATGAGAAGAATCGATGTGCGGGGGCGCTTCCATGGGCGCTCGCATGTTTTTTTTTTCAAGTGAATCACAAAAGCGCAGAAAATTAGTTTCCCCGTCGCTGGCTTTCGGTTACTCGGAATGTGCGCTTTTGTGATGAAATGTGATAATATTAGGTATCGCTGTTATTAGGTATCGCTAGGTATAGGGGCGGGTACATTAGAACAGGGGTACGAATACAGCTCGAAAACGCGTTAAAAACAGCTCGAAAACGATAGAATGAGGCGCGCGAGGGGGGGTGTCCAGTTGATAAGCGAGACCACGAGACCACGAGAAGCAGGGTAAAGGAGTAGGGAACTAGAGCAGAGGCATGCTGAAAGCCTCGTCGTTCCAGGCGTCGTTTGCAACCTGAAACTAGTTAGCAGTAGCATCTAGTTAATAAAGAAACGCTTACCAAGTCCATTGCCTCTTTGTCGTAGGCCTTGCGCTGCGCGAGGGAGATGTCATCCATATATCCGAGGGGCTGTAGAATTCATACCGTAGTCTTCATTGGGTCGATTAGTCTTGTATAAACCCAAGCCAAACCCGAGCATCAAATACGCTGAAGTTCCGTACGAATCTAGCTCCGTGAAATTGAGATGTATTATAGCACGCGGATTGGATATGGATCTTGGCATCAGAGAATCAGGAGGTACGCGCATACCCTCTCACCCACTCCCCCCACCCCTCCAATAAACCCTCCGCACCCACCTCCGTCTCCTGGTCACCCACCCCTCCCCAGGTCTCGCATCCGCGCGCGGGTGGGCCCATGTATCGGTCGTATAGATCCACCCGTCTATTCGGGAGTGGTGTAACACACGTTAGTTGCGGGAATCAGGGATAGAGAATAGAGGGTGGGGTGACGTACCTTCATCCGCCCCTGGCCCTCCTTTCTTGTCCGCAACGCATTGCACCATGTCCTGCACCCACCCACCCTCAAGATCAGCCCTCCACCCTTCCGTCTCCACAAATGCCCAATCAGGGGAAAGCGAGAATGTAAGGTTGCTGCTGTGCGTGTGGGGAGTTAGTACGTGATCCCGATTGGAAGAGGTGGAAAATATGGGTTTAAGCATGCACGATTAAAGAGATGGTAGCCCATCACGCGTAGGGACTACGAGTCCAGAGTCCAGACACAATGAAAACGACCCACCTAACCTCTGCCCCAACCCCACTCCACCCATCCCTCCCCCTCGTCCACCCGCTCCTCTCGTTCGCGCGCAGGTTCGATTTAGACCACGTCCCAACGGGCCGGTCCGCACCCAGATCCATCGTCCGTGAACTTCCACCCACACTCGTATCACCGCTCTCCCGCTCCTCCCCAGCCTCCTCACCCGCAGTCCCCTCTCCCACCACCGATCCCCTCCTGCCCCCCGCCCCGCCAACCCACCGCTCGTTCTCCCAAAGCTCGACGCGCCCCATCGCCCCCGCACTCCACACCGCGTCCTCGAGCCTGTCGTCATCCCACACCTGCCGACCAAGCACACACAACTTTTTCGCGGTGACGGACATCGAAGCGCGCGGTGCCGAAGACAGCGTAGGGAAAAACCTCAGTTTTCTCGCGCGGTTGAGTCGGAGGGTTGGGAGGGTTGGTATTGGGACCGTGAACCCTGACGACAAGAGCGCCCGTGTGGCGTGTATCAGCCCCGGAAGGCGCGCGCGCAAGAAGGGGTGCATACACCCTACACCTCCAGCCCCGAAGAGGAAGAATAAGAGGCGGAGGGGGACGTAGGGGGACGCTAAGAGGGGGAGGAGCATGAGGAAGGAGAGGAGGGTTAGGATCAGGGGTGGGTGGTGTGGCTGCGGCTGCGATAGGGGCTGCGCTGGTGCTGGTGATGGTTTGGGCTTAGGTGTACACGATGGATCGGATGAGGGTGACAGCGAGGAAGGAAGAATCGTGGATGTCGACGTCGAAGCGGACTTGAAGTGGGAGCGCGTTGGTGATGGGGGTGGCGGCGCGGGTGGTTGCGATGTGGGGGGTGGTGTGAGCAGAGGGAAAATAGGGAGTAATGCGTCGTGGACGTCTGAGCTGTGTGCAGAAGGAGCGACGTTAATGCATACCGATCCGAGGGGGAAGTAGGGACTTACAGTACGCCCATGAGATTCTGGATAGCCTGTATATTAGCCTGCCAGTCGACAGTTCCCTCGCTAACGTTGATGGGGATAGAAGGTTTCCCCGGGTCAGGATAATACGCCAGCATGATGCCCAATAAGAGCGCATGAGGGAGTAGGAGCGCCATCTTCGGGAAATAACCTAGCACGTGACGTCGGGTAGTTGGAATACAGGAGATGGGGAAGAGAGTGCAACTCACATAAAAAGCCATATACGGCTAACCACACCGTCGTACGCCTCCACCCTTTCTTCCATAGGATGACTTCTTCGACGCGGTCTTGGAGCCAAAACACGGGACCTATTTTTGCTACGAAACGGCGGAAATTTGAGGTCATTATGGGGAGTGAGAGGGGGTCGCGTGTGCTAAGCAGGCTATGGGGAGGGGCTCTCGGGTTGGTTGTAGAGGTGAAGGTGGTGGTAGCAGAGGGGGTGGTTGAAGTTGATGGTGTGGCAGACGGAGTGGATGCAGACGTAGGGAGGGATGAAGACAGCAGCAGCTGAGGGACGAGCGAGAGAGCTGATTTAGTCGGAGACATGAACGTGCTCGTCGTGGATCCAGCGCTCGGAGGGCTGATAGTGATACCATCGAGCTGAACGCGCCATGGAGAAGGCGCAGCAGCAGGTGTCGAGTTTGGTGAATCGGGGAGAGAGGTGAATATTTTGCGAGCAGCCCGGATTGAGTGAGATTGGGTGTCTTGTGGGGACGATTGGAGACGAATTGCGTCTGCTGGGATGTCGACGTATTCGAAGGTGGCCATTGTAGACAGGCCAGGCAGGCTGGGGAAAGAAACAAAGTGTAAGAGAATCACATGTGAATACCGAGTATCTGATAAACTTACTACCACTCCCGGCGTTCGAAGTTAGTTACAAGTGTGACTTCCTCGTTGGTACCGTCGAAATACAATCCAAGAAGAAATGTCTCTACGGTGTTCGTATGTTTCTTTTGAGGTCAAGTTCACCGACGAACGACTGCGACAACAAGTTGAAGTCTTGGACAGTGCAAACCGAGAACCGTCATCGCCATCACGTCACCATGCTTACTCAATCTCCGCGGCATGGTTGCACCGCCACACCGACAACGCTCCTTCCGCCTCACGCGACGACACCACCAGCGCGCACGAAGACCACGAAGACCATGAAGACAACCTTGACGCCGAAGATTTAGACGGTCCAGAAGACCCGCTATGTTACGTGCTCACGCCTACACCCCGACGCGTTCGTCTCTTGTGGTGTATCGAAGAAGTCAACACGGGGCTATTTTGCATCTTTTGGTGGGTGGAGAAATGTCCTGCGCCCATAATTCCAACCAGGATTCACTGTCCTCGGTCCCGTTTACTTCTTCGGGTTTGGGGTTGTTAATCACCCTCCTGGCTTTGACACGAACAGCTGGATCGGTACAGCTCTCAAGCTGGCGCATCATCCAATGATGGTGCAGGAATTTACGCGTGGTGTTGCACACAGCTCTGGGACACATCACGGCTTTGCAGTTCGCGCCAAACTTGACGTCGAAAACGATCGTGAATCTGACGTTGTGTGAAGGAGACGCACAAGCATTAACGTTTGACGTGAGCAGGTTGGGCAAAGGAAGAATGTGCGCGTGCGATGAAGGGGTGGTTTCTGAGACTCATTGTTGAACAGCTAACGTACAGAAAATAAGTGAAATTTCACTGAGATAACTTACACAGGACGTAATGCGCATAGATAGACCAATCATAGCCTCGTGATATCTCCCCGCTCCCAGTCTCGCTCTAATTCATACATCCACAAAACCTCCACGCACGGAACCCTCATCCCTGCCTCCTTCCTCTTCTGCACCCAAGCTCTGACATCCTTCCTCGTCTCTGCCCACCCCCACGCACCCAAAAGCACCAAGCACCCCAGACTCTCGAGCATCGTCTCTCCCTGCTCAGCCAACGCGCGCACGGCGTACCACGCCGTCTCCTCATCCCCCAACACGATTTTCTCGAGATGGGATAACCATCCAAAAAGCAGCCCCGCCATCCCAACGTCCACTTCTTTCTTAAACAGCCCCGTAATCCTTAGCTCTTTTATATGCGGGAGCACCATCCCTTCCCCGCTCCTGAGACGCGCGCTGACATCGTCGTCCCGCGGGTCCCGTATAAGCGGCGTGATGCTGACGACAACCCCGACCATGTGGAGCGTGCGCAGACACGGGAACGCGGACAGAGTGGCGAGGAAGAGGTGGTGCGTCGTTATCTCCGTCGCGCTCAGCGGGCCGCCGTTTGGGGCGTTGGAGAGCGTGAGCGATGTTATTCCCAGTGCGAGGCCGGAGGAGGGGGGATGGGTCGGGAGGGTTGTGCGCCAGAGGAGGAGGTTGGCGAGTGTGAGGGATGTGAGTGCGGGAGCGGTGCGTGCGTCGAAGAACCATTCGGGGTCCCAGAAATGCGGGTCTGGGCCGGTTATGGAGAGGGTATGCAGGAAGGGATATCTCAGTACGGGGCCGGGACCAAAGTCAGAGTCCGTTGGATCATGCTCCGCCAGTGAGTCTGGGTCAACGGCACCAGGAACCCCACCAATGAGAGCCTTGAGAACGTGGTCTAGAGCATAGCTCGGCGCAATTGTAATAGAACAGATCCGAGCTGCGTAAGTTCCAACTTGCGCGGCGTGCTTAAACGTCCCCATTCCAGGGCCGATCTCGATATCTATCAGCCACCTCGATGCGGTTTTGAGATGGGCTGTGAGCGATGCGGGCGGTCTGTCGCCCAGGACGGATACACGGGTCCAGAGAGCGGGGCAGGACGTGGCGGCGGAAGCCCAGCGGCGGCAGACGAAGGTGATTATTTGGGCGAGGGTACCTAAACCGTCATCTAGGGAAGAGTACACGTAGGCGGTGAAAATGAGGATGAGTATGTCGTCTGGAAGGCGGGAGATTGGTTGGAGGGTGTTAGCGAGGAAAGCGCGTTTATTTGAGGATAGAGATTCTGGAGACGGGGTGACTATTTCCGGGTCTTTGATTTGGAAGGATTGTATCTCTGCGCTCAGGAGACCAAGTTCCGTATCAATTGCACTTTGTGAGCTGCAGATAAGGTACGTCAGAAAAATAGGGGGCTTATTCTGCTATTCAAGTTCTGACCTGGATTTGTGTAGAGGGGCATCGACATATCGGTGCAAAACCACATTTTCTGAACTACAGACGAGGTTTGAGCCAAGTCGATCCTGAGGTTGGAGGGAGAGCATGATGGGGCGAAAGTGGTAACTCTGCGTCACGACGTAGATGTTGATGAACCTTTATTTATACAAAATCACTGTGAGTCCCACTAACTGCGATGGTTCTTGGACTGGGGCTGGACAAGGAACAGACTCGGTGGCGTATCCTTCGCTGCTATCTAAGGAAGCCAAGATATTTCGAGAGCGAGAGCTGGGTGGACGCAAGTCGTCTGATCGTGCCAGTGGAGGGCCCCTAATCACTTTCACGATGGCATCTGCTAGAGCAGGATATAGGCTGGACTATGTTGTGACTGCGTGGGGAGGAGATAGCAGGTTGTATACCGAGTATCCACACTGGAAGGTCAACCAGATAAGGCAAGTGTAGTAGTTGATGAGATCCAGAAGCTTCAAAGGATGTGGAAGGTGCTTGCGCACGACTGAGCACGACTGAGCACGACTGAGCACGACTGAGCACGACTGAGCGCGACTTGCGCGAATATCTAGGATATAATGGTGCTTACTGACATGTACCGTTGGGCCTGAGGCTATAATCGCTGTCGACACCGTCGTCGCCGATGTGCAGCCTGAGGCGAGCATCACCCAACGTCGTATTACGTAACCGAGTCCACTTCGCTGGCAGTGGATTGATTTTGAGCTTGTAACTGCAC
Organism: Hydnomerulius pinastri MD-312; assembly: GCA_000827185.1. NCBI lineage: Eukaryota > Fungi > Basidiomycota > Agaricomycetes > Boletales > Leucogyrophana > Leucogyrophana pinastri. Next base: position 125,399 of record KN839883.1, on the reverse strand, counting down.
TGAAGATATGACGGATTCGTTTGCTGATCTTTGGGCTTCATCTGCCCCTACAAAACCAACCCAACCACCTCCAAAACTAGGAGCAGCAGCTAATACATCTCAAGTAAATCCAACATACCCCCGTCGACCACAAAAAGACGCATTCTCCATCCTTTCTGCCTCCCAACCTGCTACCCGCACTCAGTCCCCACAGATCGCGAATCGGGCGCAGACGGGCGGACAAGCAGCATCACAGCGATCGAGTAACAATACAACCGGAGATGCGTTCAGTGGGCTCTTCAGCTCTTCGATGGGCAGTCTCGGTGGTGGACATGCGAGCACTGGGAATATGACCATGGCCGAAAGGGCTGCTCTCGCACAAAAGTCAAAGGTTCAGCAGTATTCTGGCGCGTCTTCGGGATCTGGGTATGGTAATGGAGGTGGTGCTGCATCGGTGGTGCCATCTGCATGGGACGGTCTCGATTCGCTGGCACAGGCGGCGAGACCTGCGGCTGTGTCACCACCCCAAGACGACTTTGATTTCGCGTTTGAGAGTGCGCCGACTACGACGAATAAAGCTTCTACATCCCTCGTAGATAACAACGATGACGACTGGGGGCTGTCAGAGTTTTCCTCGCCCCAGTCCAAATCTCCATCCATTACCACCACCACCGCGCCCACCTCTAAACCAGCATCAACCTCAAAACCCCAAACCCTATGGGACCTCGACGATTTTGTCTCTCCATCTTCTCAGCCCGCGCCATCACGTTCACAAACCGGTACGCCTGGAGACTTTGACTTTGGTAATCGCGAAGATGCGCTGCTCGGTGGTGATGACTCGGATGGGGAGGATACGTTCGGTATCGGCGGTGCAGCGACTAGGCAGGAAGATGATATACTGGGTGATCTTGGGAAGCCCGTGGTGCGTCCCTGTCTCCCCCGTATGGCGCATACACACACCATTCATGATACTAACACCATGCTCACCCTACCACAGACAACCTCCACCCGCCCGTCTCCCGTCCCCTCTCCGAACTCCGCCCCTCCTGCCCCTTCCTCCCGACATCCCCGCCCTCCACAGCGCACGTCGTCCCCGCCACCACATATCACAGGCCAACTCGTCGAGATGGGCTTCTCACCCCAGCAAGCACGTACGGCACTCACCTCCACGATGTCCGCGGACGGGTTCAACATACAAGCTGCTACCGAGTTCTTGCTCACTCAAGGCGGCGAAGGCAGTGTCGGTGGGGAAGGAAGGGCGTCACCCGAGATGCGCGATCGGGAGCGGGAACGGAGATCGCGTACACAGGGCCGTCCACGCCCCCCGCGTACTGACTCCCAGCCGGCCCCACCTGGCCCGTCCCAGTCTCAGACTGACCTAACGGCTGAGAAGATCCTGTCCCAAGCTAGCGAGCTCGGGCGGGGGATGTTCAGCAAGGCGAACGCGTTGTGGAAAGAAGGGAGGGAGAGGGCTGTGAAGATGTATGAGGAGCGGGCTGCTGTTGCTGGATCGAGTGGAGGAGGAGCGGAGGCGGGCAGGGATGGAAGGCCACGGTGGATGCAGGAGGGGGCTGTGGAGGAAGGTGTACCAAGGGAAAGGGAGAGGGTGCCAAAGGGTGGGTTTAGAGAT
>KN839883.1:74395-104474 GCA_000827185.1 Hydnomerulius pinastri MD-312 | reverse complement strand
TCCTCGTAAGCAAATTTGTGTCAGTGCCTGATGACTGGCGTTTCTCCCTCAGCTTGGTCCTGGTTCAAGGAGTCGAGGAACTTGCTTTCTAATACAACTTACCGAACCTCACGGATTCCGCAGATATTCGCAGCTCTGGATTAGATTTCTATGCTTGATTGACGCTGAACGTGAGATCGGTCGGACGCAAGCCGTTCCTGGCCATCAAGCCGCCCATCATACGCGTTCCATGTTACGACGGTCTATCCAACAGAGGCGAAGATACACGCGTAATACCTTCCTTTGGAGGAGAAACATCATTCATCATCATCCATGCGAAACTTTGCCACTTTGTCGCGCACGCTGGGCTATGTCTGACTTAAGACTCTTGCGTCATACTTCCTCCGTCCGTCGGCCAGACATACATTCATAAAGGCGTAGTATTCGCCCGGAATCATCACTCACCAATCTCCACAATATTTGAACGTTATCTCACTCACAGCTCCATCTATCTACACAATGGCTACCCAGAAGGCTTTGTGGCTGCCCAACATCGGCGAGGAGTTCACCCTCGGCACAACTGACATTCCCGAGCCAGGACCTGGTGAAGTCTTAGTCAAGCTCGAATCGAGCGCTCTCAACCCCCTTGACTGGAAGATCCAGAAGCACGGGTTCTACATAGTTAAGGAGTACCCCGCCATCCTTGGCGAGGAGGGTGCTGGCGTTGTCGAGAAAGTTGGCGAGGGCGTAAGCAATTTGACCAAAGGCGACAAGATGTGAGTGCTCTCTAGGTGCCTATCTCCGCGCGTTGTTGACGACTTTCGGTAGTTTCTTCCAGACTGCTTTTGGAGGCAAATATTCCTCTTTCAAGGAGTATGTTATAGTTGCTGCAGATGTGGCTGGCAAGGTAAGGCAGCGAAGTCAACACCTGGCTTCTGCGACTGCTTGTTTATGGTGGCATTCCTAGATCCCCGACAATATTTCATTTGACCAAGCCGCCTCTATCTCCGTCGGCATCATACCTTTCGCAGTCGCGTTTTACGCGCAGCAGCCTCACGGGTTCGCTTTCACTGCCCCGTTCAAAGCGGACGGAGGTGTCGGAAAATACGCCGGTCAGCCTGTCGTCATCTTCGGAGGCGCATCCTCGCTCGGCCAGTACGGTAGGTTTAGTATCGCGCGGGTAAATAAGTTCATGATGGACTGACGGGACGTCTCTAGCTATCCAACTCGCCAAAATTTCTGGATTCTCACCTATCATCACGACGGCATCACTTCACAACAAGGACCTCCTGCACTCCCTAGGTGCCACACACGTACTTGATCGCAAGCTTTCCGCGGCCGCTCTCAGGGAAGAGGTTGCAAAGATCACCAGTTCCCCAATCACACATGCCTTTGACGCAATATCCCTCGAAGACACGCAGCAGGCAGCGTATGACCTCTTGGCATCTGGCGGAAAGCTTGCTATCGTGACTCCGCCAAAGCTTAAAGAAGTAGAGGGGAGCGGAAAGCAAGTGACTTTGGTATTTGGATCATTCCAACTACCACACAACAGGGCACTTGGTGTACAGTTCATGCAAGAGCTCACTAAGTGGCTTGCGGAGGGAACGATTAAGGTTCGTACTGTTTGCTTGGAGGTTTGGGATCGTTTGCTTATTTGTTTCCATAGCCTAATGCCGTGGAGGTTTTGCCCGGTGGTTTGAATGGCGTATCCGCTGGGTTGAGGAGACTCGAGAACAATGAAGTTAGTGGCAAGAAGCTAGTCATCCACCCTGCGGAGACAGCATAACGGGCCTCAGCTTGTTTACGCCTTGTACGAAGAGTCGGTTTGCTTGTAAGATATTATATGATTGCAACCGAAGTATTCCTCAGCTTTTATGGACCGGGGACATTGCAGACGTGACAGTTTATCTGGTGCCAGTGTAAGTGGACGTTACGGAAAGTTAAGCACAGGAGCGGGGGAACCCGGGATCAACGTGATCCCGATCACTTTATGGCACTTCTTTGTCTGCGTCCCTTATCACCAGTCCGACCAGTCCGACATTGTTCTGACACCAGAAGTCTCGACGGCCGACCCACTGATGAGACATGACTCGACAATCGATTAATCAGCGGCAGGGTCAATAACTGGCAAGTGCTGCGACGATGGGACAGTATATAGCCGGCAATACAGAGTGAGCTTACATTCTGTATCAAGTACATTCTCGGACTCGCCTCCGAGTCTTAACCTGCGCCGCCGCTAACTACATCATGGCTATCGATGTCAGTGCCGTAAAGGACGTGCTGAATGGAGAGGCCAATGGTCCTCAGAAGATGCGGACGGTGAAGCAACTCCCTTCAGAGTTCTACGACTACTTCCTTAGTACTGCAGCTAAGGAAAGAAAACCTAGTCCGAGTACGTCCTGTAATGTCCGCGTTTCAGCCGTGACACCAATTAAGAGTGATGGTTCAGTTCGTGGACTATTTCCTTTGGAAAACAAGCCCGGAGTTATCTCTCTGCTTGCTGGGAAGCCTAACGACGCGTTGTTCCCCTTCGAATCGTTTTCTTTTACAACTGCAGATCCTTTGGATCCCTCCCAGCTGGTCCCGGTCTCGATCACTGGCGCAGACCTCGCATTGGGTCTGCAATATGGCGCGACATCCGGACTGCCACGCTTGAACGAGTGGTTTGTTGGTTTGCAAGAGCGCTCTCACGACCGGAAGAGCAACGAAGGATGGAGCCTGACGATCGGTAACGGATCACAGGATGTGCTATGGAAGGTCGATGCTTTCCTTTATCGTTGATTGTACCCTGGCTAAATTCGTACAGGCCATCAATACTATCGTTGACGATGGTGATACCGTTTTGATTGAGTCGCCCATTTATGCGTAAACATCGTTGCACTGTTCTCTCCTGGGCTCTGCTGATTATCCTCATCAGCGGTGTTCTTCCTATTTTTGAACAACTTCATTGCGAACAAGTTGGTTAGTCTATAGCTCTCTGATTATAAGTAGTGATCCATGGCAACTGACCAATGCCCTTATCAGAGATCGCCACCGACGCCAATGGTGTCCGCTCAAGTGATCTCCGGGTTTTCCTTGAAAACTGGCCTGCGGGGAAGCCGAAGCCCAAGGTCTTCTATACAGTTCCAGTACGTTTACGGTCGTCCTGGTCGATCGCTTTTTGACTGTGCGGCTAAATTGCAGTATGGTTGCAACCCCACCGGCATGACGGCCGCGGTCGAACGCCGAAGAGAAGTTCTCCAACTCGCTCATGAACATAACTTCCTGATCCTCGAAGGTTCGCAGTGCATTTTTTATTCTGCGATCTCCCGCGTATCACAAGTGTTCGCCTAGACGACCCGTATTTCTATCTCTACTTTGGCAAAGCCGAGCGTCCACCGTCATATTTCAAGCTCGAGCTCGAGATGCCCGAAGTGGGCCGTGTCGTCCGTTTCGACAGCTTCTCCAAGATCCTCTCTGCTGGCATGCGAATGGGTTTTGCATCGGGGCCGAAGACCATTATCGATGCTATGGATCTTCATGTAGGTATATCCGTCATGCTACGCCATGGCATCACGATGTTCCTCATGTGTTCACTCCTGATGCCCTTGAGTCTAGACTGGCACAGTTAACCTCCAGGCATCTTCCCTCGTGCAAGCCATCACCCTAGCACTGGTCGAGAAATGGGGTTATCACGGCTTTTTCGCCCATACGCGGGCCGTGGCATCGTTCTACAAAGAAAAAAGAGACGCCTTCGAGAAAGCATTGCAAACGCATCTCGGAGATCTCGGAGAATGGAGTACGCCGGAAGCTGGCATGTTCTTTTGGTACGTCGGGTGTTTTCGACATGGTGGTTACGTGATCATGTACTTACGAAGAGTGCATTCGTGCAGGTTTAAGCTCCTTATGAGCCCTGATCCAACCGAGGAGGGCGATTCGAAGGAGTTGATCGAGACGAAAGCGTACGAAGGAGGGGTACTGGCACTTCCCGGGACTGTCTTCCTTCCAAATGGACGCAAGACAGCGTATGTGCGAGCTGCGTTTTCCCTTTCGACGGAAGAGCAGGTCAACGAAGCGCTGAGACGACTCCGGGTGGTCATGTTGAAAGAACGGGAGGACAAGTAGTTGTAAGTTACAAGGTGGGAGGTAGGTTGGGGAGGTCGCAGGATGATACTATTCAATACCAATATTACTCAAAAGGAAGTCCCCAGGGACCAGGTTCGTCCTTTGCCGTGGGGTATGGGTCCCTCCTCTCCATCCTCACCAGCCAGCTCATTGGGTAAGGATTGGATGGGCATGTCGGCTTTCTCTCTTAGCTCCCGAGTGCATGCACAAAACCCGCTCCGCTCTCAGGCTTCGAGCTTCAAGCTGGACCTCGGCCTCGATCCCGCGTTTGCCGAGATGACGCCTATTTCAGAAAAGTCGTTCTGCGCGGATGTCAACATAAGCCGACGTCAGTACCCGACTGCCAAACCCCGACATCCTGCCTATCTACCAAGAATTTTGCGGTAACCCATTCCCTCCTCCCCGAGCCCGAGGCATGTCAGCAGGTACTGATCATGGCCAGCGCTCTACCGCCTATCGTTGGTTGGCCTTCAATACTTGAGTGTAAACAGCGTTCCGGATGTAAGTTAAAGGAAATGTTGCCTGACCTCGGTTAAGGTTTTGCGTGTGTCGCGAAAAAGTAGCTTCTATGGATGAATTTTGCGCTGGGTTCGCCACATCTTTCAGCGGGAATGCTATGAGTGATCAGATCTACATCATGGCGGTACATTATACAATAGTGATGACCTGTGTAGGCGTGTCCATCCACAATGCCAGGTCGCAAAATGGAGCATCGGGATCGTCGACAAAATTTCCATTCAGAGTAAAAGTCCCGACTCGCCGGAACACTCCCTTCCCACCTTCGGCCTCCTGGCAGTTGGTAGGCATAACAAGTAAGCCTTTGAGACATGTCTGCCCTGATGAACCGACTACGACCCCGAAGCCTTTCTCGACGACTATCCCTTCCTCAGCTTTATTGTCCAGGTAGACATAACCTATGTGTGCAAACCCAGAACGGCAGAGGAACTCCTTGGTTGTTGCTCCGTCATCGCCACGTGTTAGTTGCAGCTTCGAAAAACAATCATTGAAAGCTTCCGCTTCATGGCTCCTCCTACAGGTGCGCGGTTGATCTCCCTCTGGTGCGGCTTCGTGGGGCGGCGGGGGTGAGAAGGTCATTGTTGGTGATTGAGACGGTTTGACAGGTTCGCTGACTACGCTTTTTATTGGAGAGGATGTCGCTGGTGCTTGCGTGCGTCCCGCCGTGCCCACGTTCACTGACCGCACAACTTCGCCGGTAATGATCTCCGCAGCAGGTGTGTGGTACTTGTTTGTTATACACGACTTGAGCGTTTTGATGCCGTGGAGGAAGAACTGCTCCACCTTTTTGATTCCGCTATCAACTTGAAGCTGTGCTGGTGCGCTTGGGGTGGGCGTGGCTTGGCCGAGCAATCCTTCAGGAGGTGCTGCAATTAAACGCAATCGGTTGGACTGCAACCAGTGGATTGGGGGATACTGACCTGCAGTGGACTCCGCCGTCCTCGCAGGGCTGCTGGCGATCTCGGTACCATTCAGGTCCATTGCTATGATAGAACCTTCATGTGTCACGGCATCCCCACCGCGCCCGTCGGGTACACTTTCCTCCTGGTACACAGTCGCCTCGCTCTTCCGCTCAAAAAGCTCTACTTCTTCCCTGTCCCACAACACCCTTCTCATAATCCCTCGAACTTTCAATCTCCCCCCTCTGATCTGTCCGAACGGGTACCCCTCCGTGGCAGGAATTGCCTCGCAAAGTTGGATCTCCCAGAGGATTTTACTGACTTCCGCAGCTCCAGTGTTCACCCGACCGTCTGTGGCTGCCCATGACCACGATGGCGCAGTGTATTTGCCCTCGCTGGCTGTGGGACGGCTGTGGTGCCACAGGAGATCATTGGACAAAGTTTGCTCCCAGAGCCCAGCAATGTATCTCCCAGATCCCCACCACATTCCAAAGGTCTGTGCGACAGCTGAAATCGCAGGAAGTTTATCAGAGCGGTCCGTAAGGGCTCTTTGGGTGTACTTGGTGAGGATATCTCCCCAGGCTTTGCGTAGCGCACGTGCATCTTCCTCCGATATGACGTCTGGAGGATTGCGCGACGCCATTATACTCGGTAGCCTGGGAGCATTATTATCTGACGGTTGACAAATCGAGGCACCACCAACGTTCATGACTTCGGGGTGCGTAGTGCACTGATACTGGAGCGAGTCTATAGCGTATATTAGCGTCCTGGGGGACATCATGCGTTCCTGGAAACACCAGGCCCGCTCATCAACCGGGGAACGATAAGGAGTGTAAGACCACGAGTCGAATACGGAGATGGTGCCCAACCTCCCATCGGGGCACCAGAGCGGTAGACGACGATCTTCCTCCATCGGATCGTCCCTATCTTCCAAGAAGCCAAAGCTAACCTTTGGGGCACTGGCTGCTATGATCGTGACGTACGCATCACGGTAAATATTGTGCATGCGTGCGATCTCGCGCCTCTTGTCCTCCGCCGAGTCTTGCAGGATACACAGTGTATCGACCCATAGGTAACGGAAGCCGAGCTTATGCGTGCATGTGACGGCGTCCCGGATGGTTTTAGGGAACAGGCGGATGTTCAATCCTTCTTGGTAACCGGCGACGTTCTTCGTGGTAGTGCTGTGTGGTTGTGGCTCCCCCCAAACGTAACTCAGTGCTACATAGGATCCTCGCTCGCCACTGTTAGTGACGAGCTTCGGCTTTTCGGGATCCGTGCAGTCAACTACCCGAGTCGGCAGCTCGACCGCATGCAGCTTTGGGCATGATACGTGGAGCTTCTCGCACTCGGAAATGCAATCGGAGGCCAGTTCAAAGGCCTTGTCAGATCCGACCTGCCATACGATGTTGCGTCCTGAAATGCAAACAGCAGCAGGGTCATCTATACGTATGGATTTGCTCAGCTACTGGCATTTTTGACGAACGTAATGGAAATAGATCCGGAAACATACCAGGTGAGCAATAAACCGGATATTTGTGTTCGTAGTCGAGACTGCTAATCTTCACTTTCAGCCGGGACTCGTCGAAGGTTAATTTGACCTCGAACGTCTCTTCATCGCCTGGCGGTCCCCGGCTCCCGTTTCGCGCGAGTCCATTGAACTCCACAATCTTCTCTCGAAGAATCCAACACAAAGTACACCCTTCCTCATCACCATCTACAATCGCTTTCCATTTTTGCGTGGCGTACGAAAAACCACGTTGGGCGTCGTTCCCTAGGCTTGCTCCAAGTGCAAGTTGGCAAGCGTCGAAGGTGAACACGTTACTCGCGCAGAAGTCACACACCAATCTGTCAGAGCTTAAAGACATCGGCACCTTACGACTTGGAGTTGTTAGAATTTCAGCAATCACAACCCGGTGAGTTGGAGCTTACCTGAAAAACACTGGTCTCACAGGTGGCAAACTTGGGTCCAACGAACACCTAGTCTCCCAAATTTATAGCCCTAGGGGAAATCTGTGCCGCATGGATATCGCGTGTAAGGCTGTGTACTGAAACATGACGGTCTGCGAGTGGTTCGGCGCAGTACCCACAAGACTGATAACATCAGTGTGCTAACCTACCGCACACTTACATACACACACCATCGTCCCGCAAGCGACTCGGTGTCCCGATGTTTCACAGTCACAAAGCTGCTGGATGGCCTTCTTTTGACTGGGGTAACAATTAGGGAGTCACAGTCCAGCGCCGCACAAAATTGAAACACGTGGAGAAAAGCAGGTCCGCGCTAACAGCTTCTGATGTGACGATTGGTCCTGGATAGAAGTCACTATGATTCATCGTCTCACGGATCCCATCCTCAGAACAATTGTCTACCATGGTGCACAACTGCGTGGATTGGGCAATAAATACCCCGAGACGTAAACTTCCGCTCCTGTTGCTCAGTTGGGGAGATGCACATGTATATACTCTAGTTCCTGAGCAATTTGAGGTGAGGATTTCGTGGCCTTGACAGTGGCGCTGATAAGAACATCTTCGCGCTTGCAGGCTCTCGTGGCGTTGGCAAAGAAGAAATTCGGCCTTGAAACATCTGAATTAGAGTTCTACTCGTCTTGTATCAACTTCTGTAGCGATGCTCTCGCGGAGGTTAGCCAGGACGTCTGGGAGCTTGTTGCGCCGTATATTGGCTGTATCACTGTTATTGAGAAAAGTCCTCCGGATAAGCGACCAGCAGGTTAGACCTGATTCTCAAGGATCGGATCAGAAGCTGCATTACTCATACCGAGGTCGCACCTTTAGCACCACCGGAAGCCAAACAAGGATCGCTCGATGTATCGGGCGCTCCTACTACCACCTCGAGTAGCGCGATGGAAGCAAAAACCACGGTTTCCCCTGCTGTCCGAGTCCTTGGTTGGCACCCAGCCGTCGGGGGCAGCAGCAGACCCGACACCGGTGCCGCTGCAAGACCCGATGTGTCTCACATGGCTGCACCCAAGGCTCGGGTTTTGGCAAGCTCGGTGAGCGGTGGCGCTAACAAAATCGCACCCCGTACCCAGACTGGTGGAGCTTCTGTTCTTAATGACGTTGCTCCGCTGAAAGCATCTGCCAATCGCTGGGTCTCTACGAGCGTGGGGTCACAATGGGACCCTCACTTCGTCCCCTCAAGTCCAGAGCTGGCAGAGCGTAAGATTACGGCGCTGCTCAATAAGGTCACCTGGGGGAACTACGATCCTGCCCAGAAGCTCCGAGTGCATCATAATCCCTTCAAGTTGGAGTACGACTATTTTCCCAGCTATAAATCTTCCGAACCTCCCTCGATAGCACAGCAGCTCGTCGCTATATTGAACGGAAACAATTATGGTGGAGACGGACGGACCCTCCTGTATTGTGTTCGATCCTTGTTTGAGAGGGGGATTGATGATCTCGAGAGGTCATCGATGTACGCGAGCTTATGTGTGTCTATGATAGATGGGATCAACGAAGAGCTACGGGTGAACGGAGTAAACGACGCCAAGGGTAATCCAATGGCTGGTGGAGCTCTCTTCCGAAAATATCTCCTCGATCACTGCCAGGCTGCTATCGATGGGGACTGTCTTTCTTGGGGATCTGCAGTCACCGCCGTTCAGGAGAACAGTGCAGATATACCGCTCGACCAGCACTATGCCGACGAAGCAGCAAGGCGTCGCGGCCGCGGCCTTATCAAATTCATCAGCAGCCTCCAAGAACACTGGGGTGCAATCCCAGACTGCACCATGCACGACTACTTGAAGAGACTTCTGCGGAAGATGGAAAACCCCACGGAAGGTGACATCGACAGCCTGTGCAAACTATTGCGAGAAGTTGGCAAAAGGTTCGACACTCCTCACGAGGCAGGCGCAAAATTGGATATCTACTTCAAGCGAATCAAAGAAATCAGCAAGATCCCAACTCTCTGCCCAAGATTGCAGTACTCTATTCAGGTACAGGCTATCATTGTTTCTTCTCACACAACATACTGCTCACTCGGGGTGCTTAGGACTTGGTTGAGCTGCGCAGGGAGCGTTGGAAAAAATCGTGCATTTCCGAGAAGGAAGCATTCTGGCTAGCTTGGACATCGCCCCTTTGCGAGGCTAGTGCCCTTGTGAGTATCCTATTCGACGTTGGCAACATTCCGCAGCAGGGACTCATTCCAGTCAAGGACTCGAAAGTACCACAGTGGAAAAAGTTTGCGTTGGAGTTGTACAAGACCCGCGATCTGAAACGAGCCGAGGGCTACTTTAAAACTCTCAGCGTGACAGATCACACGCGGTTTATCAACGCCCTCGTATTACTCGCTCTCCGGGGTAGTAAAACTGACGCTCTTGTAGTCGCAGACTTCTTCGCGCATGCTGCAGCTAGGGGTCAGTGCTCCTCGAATTACTGGATGCTAGGTTTCATGGATGCCGCAAAGGAGGTTGATGACACAGTCATCGATGCTCCGAACGCCTACAGTTACATGGTGACGATTGTGAAAAGAGTGGCAGGAGTTGACAAGGAAAGGGGGAGTCTCGAAAAGATTGCGAGCCAAGTTGCAGACAAACGAAGATTAATTCAGCTCGTGCGGTGGTAACTGCGGAATGTTAGGCGCCGCTCGCATTCAAATCAATTATGGACTTATGTCAGTCTATGATCCCCTATCAGATCTTACTACTCGTTTTTCCACTAGTAGTCACCTCGAGTCACTCTTCTAGGGGTGAACGTGGGACTGTTCCGTGCACTGGTCAGTACTAGTCCCCAACACGCTCTAGTCAACATATATAGTAAGCAACTCACCATGTACCCAAGCCACCATGAATGAATTCGAGTCGTACATGCCGTAGTGGTGACGTGGGAAGACAGGGGCTAATGAAAGACGCGTGGACCACGTGACCCATCACCTGCTGTCAACTTTGAAACGCGCCTTGACCCGCACGCTCGTTGTCCTCCTCCATATATAACCCTCGGGCGAAGTGACCCCTGGAGCTTCACCTGCATGCTAGCCCGCAGCGCAACACGGAGCTAACACACCCACCAACATCTTACTCACTGTCCGAGACGACAACGAGATGCCTAACGGAACACCGTATCACTCCTTTGCACTTCCCTACCCAATTCGCGTGGACAACTTCACCAGCACAATCGATGACCTTCCAGCGCCCTACAACAGACCGGCTTTACACCTTTTAACCCATACTCATACAGATCATATTGCAGGCCTGGCCTCGAAGTCCTTTGCATATCGAGTCGTGTGTTCACCGGATGCTAAGGAAATGCTGCTACGCCACGAGGTGTATGCGGAGCGTTCGCTGCACGATCATGAGTATCGCGCCGATAAAAAGAGGACTTTTGGCCATCTTAAAATAGAGCCCTATGTGATGCCGAATGGTGACAAGTTTTATACTGGTTCGAGGGACCTCTTAGTGCGTGACGTCTTTGATTCTTGCCCTCAAGATTAACTGGGCAAATTCAACAGCATGCGGTCCCACTTAATACGCCTACAGAATTTGATATCTCAGACGATGAGACCGTCACCATCACTCTCATCGATGCCAACCACTGTCCTGGTGCAGTGATGTCTGTCTTTCTTTCTCTTGTAACCTCCGACTGGCACCGATTTCATTTCTTGACAGGTTTCTGATTGAAGGTTCTCGCGGATCTGTGTTACACACGGGGGACCTGAGAGCTGAACCGTGGTTTCTCTCCTCCATTACGCGTAACCCCTTTCTCCAGCCGTATCTGGCTGACTCTGCAGAGGACCTTCGGGTCTTTGTTGCCCGCAGAGAGGGCACGCATGCAGAGGCAACAGGGCTCGTGAGGACTTTGGAAGCTATCTATCTCGATACTGCGTGCCTGCTTTCGCCCGTTGTCGTTCCCAGCAAGGTAGGTTGCCGTTCGACACGTTCTTCGCCCTGCCATTCTGCCAACTTTGTGTAAGAGTTCGGATGAAATGTTTAAATGATTACTTTTCGACATGTAGGAGCACGCGGTACAAGGCCTCGTGGAGCTCGTCGCTCTTTTCCCCTCAAGCACTTACTTCTTCATCAATTCTTGGACCTGGGGCTACGAGGACGTTCTGAAAGGCATTGCGCGCGCCTTTCATTGCAAGGTATTGACTTTCGTACTATCTCCTAATTATATCTCTCACTGTGTCACTGCATATATCCGTGACTAACTTCTACGATCTGCTAGATTCATTTCGATCGGTACAAGCACAGTATCTACACCCATGTTTCTGATCCCTTCCTTCGCGCGATTGGCACTCGCGACGCTTCCTCTACCCGATTCCATGCTTGCGAACGTTTTGATCGATGTTCCTTCGTCGATGTCCCTCCCTATGACTTTGGTGCCAAAGGCGCCACAGCTCCGCCCAGCAAAGATGGGATGAGAGTCGTATATGTGAACGCAGCGACTATCAGCTGTGCCCGTTGGGAGAACTATAAGGCTACTGTGAAGCGACAGGTATTGACCGGTGAGACAGTGGATTCACTGGTACGTCTCGGGCAGTAATACTGCCAAGTCAAACACCTGCTAAGTATCATACATCTTCCCCGTTTAACTGCACACCTTCAGCTCGTGCCCCTATCCCGACACTCGCCCCTCCCCGAACTCATGAACCTCGTCTCACTGTTCCGTCCTAAGCGTGTCATCCCTAACACTCTGGATCCCTCTGTCAACGGACTCGATTGGGGCGCCATGGCCCGGATGTTCGCCGGCTGCCTCTCCTCCTCTAAGCCACGTTCAGCATTTGCGTCGGTGACGGCGCCTCCATGTCCGTTGACGTCTCATCCAAGTATTACGACCCTTCCAGGACCCATTGGGTTGTCCTCTAGGGTGGATCTGGGGCATATCTTAGATACTAGCGAGGACGAGGGTGTGGATTCTGCGTATGCCAATTTGGTAGGGCCAGGTGATGCAGCCGAGAAGTGGGGAGAGAAAGGAGGGAAGAAAGGGAAAGTGATGGTATTGAAGGCTTGGCTGGGTAGTGGGAGGGGAAAGGTCGTTACCTGGACGGCGTTCGGTGGGCGTGACGATGAGGCAGAGTCTTCGGAGGGAAAAAGTCAAGACACGCTTCAGCCGATAGACGGGCCTAGCCGAGCTGCAGGTCCATCTGCATCGGCTCGGCCTCCTGTCGCGTCTGCTTCGGCACCTATCAAGGTCCCAAGATGCTACGTCGCCGATTCCGATGACTCCTCAGACGAGGATGGCTCAGACGAGCATGCACGGCTTGCCTGGAAGCTGTTCGGAGTTGGGGAAGTGGATGATACTTGTAAGCACTGGGTGTCGTCACCACAGTCGAACCCACAGGATCAGCCATCTGCAGCGGAAATCGACAGTGGCACACTCCCTACACCAATTGCTTCCCCCGTGCTTCGTGCCAGACTGCTGAAGGAGAAAGGGAAATGGAAGGAATGTGCGATCGACGACGCTCAGAGTTTAATCCAGGATCCTCTCCTGACATCCACGAAACAGCGTATCGGGCGTACGACCACCGAACCCGCCGTGCCTCCCTTGACCGACTACTTCTCTCCTTTTCCAGCTTCCTCTCCACTCAGCTGTGCTCCCTCGTTCGCGTCAGCATGCACATCTCCGTTTGCGTCGTTTGACCACGTTAGATTCCACAGTCGTACTCCTGATGCATCACCGGAGCGGCAGATGCAGGAAGGAGAGGGCTCGGGCTCGCAGCCGTTTGCGTGTCTCGATAACATGGTGCTCAAAGACGACCTTCTTGGGACACCCTCGCAGGGCAACATCATACCTCAGTCTCAGGGCCGAAGCCAGAACCAGAGTCAGCAAATACCGCGCCCCCAGCGAAGGAAGAGGTCTCCAAGTAGGGACGGAGGAGATGGAGAAGTGTTATCTGAGGTAGAGAATTTCCAAGAGGCGCCGGTGCCGAAGCGTGCTAGGGCGGATCGGGAGAGTTCGGATGTGCGCTTGGGAGGCGGCGCTGATGAGGAACCGGAGGCTTCCAAGAACACGTTGCGGGATCTAAGTCGGACCGTGATCGACAGAAATCCATCCAGGCTAGACCTTTCGCCAAATGCCGGTGGCCTTGCGCCTCCCGTATCTCCACCTCGTTTCCTCAGCACGACACCGACTATCCCTCGCATCATGGACAGCAGGGACATTGTAGTGCCGCCAGTGTCACGCGCAAATGAACTGAAAGCTCAGGTACCAGAGGAGAATAACCCTTCTATCATCTCTCCTCGGGTGCTTGGCCCCGCTCCGACGATCCCATTCCCGGTCAGGAAGCGTCTCGATAGAGATACGTCTTCGTTCAAGACCGGAAAGACAACTTCCATGCGAGAGATCCCGCATCCCTCTCCCTCTCGACTAGTCAAGACATTAGCATCCACTTCTACCTCCGCTCTCCTCCGTCCAGTAGCCCTCGCACCCCTCTTGGAGAGCACGGCATCCGTATCGACAGTCATCACCACTACGACAGCCCCCCAGCTCGACTCGCGCGACACCACCGCGTCCATCACGCGCCTTCCCGTGAGTCCACGGACGGCCGAGCGTCGTGCCCAGCGCGCAGAGCGGAGACTCATCACTGAGAAGCTTCGTCTTGCGCGCCCAGACCTCGTAGACTCAACCAAGCTCTCAAGACAGTCGTCGAACAAGGAGACCGAGCGGCTTAAACGTGATACGATTTCCATGACCGCCATGACCCCCTCGGAAGTCGGCTCCTCCTCAGCCTCTTTTGCTGGCTCTTCATCCTCGAGGTTTGAAGGTGGTGCATCGAAGAGCTCGAGCTCGAGACTTACTGGTGAAGATGCGAAGGTGAACTGGGAGCGGAGCCGGAAGCTTGCAGAGGATGTGAGAGAGGCCATCAAGAGCGGTCGGAGGGTCAGTGACGTACTTCCGCGTTTGGAGTGTTTAAGGAGGTAATGCATAATGCGGGACCGTCGGGACATTATTCTAATCGAACCTCGCTAATTAGCGCAGTATAACTTATTCACCGGAATACGATGGTTCATGATTGAGATGTGCTCGGATGTTCGGTGTTCATCCAACACTAGTACTCTGATCCAATGTTGTGGGGTAAGGGCTCTCGCAATGCTTCCGTGATTTCAGCCGCCCCCCCAAAGTCCCAGAGTGGATGCGCAGGGCAACTAGCGCACCTGGATGCTAAAAGAGAGTATCGTATGTACCCATGCGCTGGTTGCTGGGTAATCAGCTTGGGTTTGGATGATCGAGGGGCCTGTTATCTGTCAACGTGACACGTGTACACGACCAACACAGAACCCCAAAACATAGAGAGATAAAAGCTCGCAACCTGACGACCCGAAAGGCAACGACACCGATCATTAATCCTACTCCCCATAATCATCATGTTAGATACGAAGCCCATCATCCTCTATGATATCCCATGCACTACGCCAGGGCTGCCCTGGTCCCCGAATACGATGAGGACAAGGTGACCGTCTCATCAATCGGATTCCCTCTTATCACCTGACCAGTTATCTCAGGTATTGTCTTGCGTATAAGGGGCTACCATTCACGACCGTCTGGGTTGAGTTCCCAGATATCGCAGACGTACTCAGCTCGAAAGGATTGGAAGCCCCCTGCCAGCGGCACGTACACCCTTCCTGCAATCGAAGACCCCTCGACGGGTTCCATCATTTCAGATTCTGTCGCGATTGCGCAGTACCTGGACAAAACATATCCCGAGACGGCAAAGCTATTGCCTGTAGAAGCACTCCCTCTGCTCAAAAAAGGCGCAGACGCGTTCTCAAACGCAGGTGGCGCCTCAATGGTCTTCATGGTCATCGGCGCGGAAAAGTTGAACCCACTCAGCAAAGAATATTATCATCGCACACGTGAAACCCGTTTCGGGGAAGGATGGCGGAAACTTAGGAATCTCGAAGATCGTGAGCAGTTGGTAAAGCAGGGCACGGAGTCGATAAAAGCAGCATGGGACATCTTGAGCGGTTTATTCGACGCAACGGAGGGTCCATTTTCACTGGGTGACTCACCTTGCTTTTGTGACTTTGTGGTGGCGAGTAGGATCAAGTATGCACAACTTACGCTTACACAGTCGGAGGTGGAGGAGATCAACGGTCTGAATGGCGGGAAATGGAGCCGGCTTGTGGAAAGTCTCGAGAAGTACTTCATCTATTAACAATAACTACCGGAATAATTTAATGCTTGCTTTGGGACTCACCTTGGTAGCTGGCTTTGCTCCAACTGAGAAATGGAGCACATCGTTGGATGGTCACTTGAACTGGCACACTTACAGCCGGAGCCTCCAGAGAGTAACTGCAGAAGTGTGGCGTAATAAATATTAAATTAAGTTGCCCCACGTGGATTAAAAAAAAAAAAAAAAAAAAAAAAAAGTTGCCCCACGTGGTCAGGACAACCGGCAGCTTTAAACTTTTGTCATTGAACGATCGCCTGAACGAACGACGCAGCGTCCAGCGCAGTGACCAACCTGGTAACTCAACCTGTATATAGTCATTCAGGAGTGCGATGCGTCAACATCTTCCATCGCTTCTAACTACTATTGCTGAAAGGTGCACAGCACTTCTAGGAGGCAAATTTCTTCACATCATACACGAGAACATGGACTGGGGTTTCTAAGGGTAAAAGGCAAGGGATGGATACACGTGCACAGTGACGCAGGGATTAATCTCATGTCATGACTCAGCGCTCAGCTTCTTCAGGCTTGCCGATCCCCATCAGTGTCACTGGCAGCGCTGCGCAGCCATGGCCATCGGACATTCGCGCCAACCCCCATCATGTTCCAGCAAAAGCCCATCATATTCTACGACATTCCCCATTCAGTCCAAGGTTCGCCTTGGTCTCCAAATACTTTGAAGACGAGGTCAGATATCTCTTTATCCTTGGACCCCTGTCTCCGGGTCCGTGCTAACACATCATTCTTGCAGGTACACCCTGGGGTACAAGGGCATCCCATTTACCACCACCTGGGTTGAGTACCCTGACATCGAGCCATTGCTCAAGTCCAAAGGTGCAAAGCCCACCCAAGTGAACGGACTGACCGTTTATACGCTCCCGGTCATTGAGGATCCCTCGACCGGAGCTGTCATCTCCGATTCATATGATATCGCACTTTACCTCGACAAAACTTATCCCGACACGCCAAAGGTCATTCCTGATGGGACGCAGGCTTTGATCGAAGCATTCCATTCTGGAATTTTGACGGCCTTCAAAGACACAATACTCCTTTCCTCTGTGATTGGTTGTGCAAAGTTGAACCCACCTAGTCAGGAGTACTATAAGCGCACGCGTGTGGAACGCTATAACAAGAAATGGGAGGACTTTTCGCCACCAGAGGCACGTCCTGAGCAATGGAAGGAGATGCGCCGGGCATGGAACGCGGTGGATGGTTGGTATCAGAAAAGCTCGGGGACGTTCATTATGGGGGACAAGCCCTGCTTCGCAGACTTCATAGTCGGCGGGAGGATCAAATGGGCAAAGGTCTCCTATAGTGACAATGATTGGAACGAAATGGCAAAGTGGAACGGTGGGAGATGGGAGAAGCTGTTAAAGGATCTGGACCCTTACTTGAAGGATTGAAGTAGTTTTATGAACTCTACCGACTCGCATCAATGCAGAATCCCCAACGAAGTAAACCACAATATGCTATTGGTAGAGAGATTTGGACTGAATCTTCTAAGTACCCAAAATGACATGACGGATCACCTGTCTGCCATTTATTGACTTGCTTGCGATTCGAGAAAGGCCCCCATCCTCTTTGTCTAGTCCTGCACCCTTGAGTATGATAGCCATGTACTCAAACGCCCTCGGTACATCAAGGACAATGTCGTCCAAGGCTTCAACCTCCGATATGATCCCTCTTTCGAACGCCTCCGGAGAGCACCATTCCTTTGAGAGCTGCGCAAACAGATCTCCCACTAGGTGCGCATCGGCTTCCGTACCCCCGAGAGCCACATGAGTTAGTTTTCCAATTAACATGGGGTGATATTTGGCGGGAAGAGAGGTGAAATTGGCATGCGCTTGGCTAAGATTGCGACTCGCGAATAGGTTCTCGAGGCAAAGATCCATGCGGTGCCTGTTGAGATCAGTCGGAAGCTAACCGAGTTGTGAGAACCCGAGGACACAACTGCAGGGTATACCAGTTACTGACCTTCTCAGTCCCGATGATCGTGGTGGTAGCAGGAGTTACCCATCTGCGTTCTCGGAGGTCTATTACGTCCTATTGACGGGTTAACGATGTGTGCTGGGCGGATAATTTAAAGACTTACTTGGAGGAGACGCCGAATCCGTGGAGACAGTACGCCACTCTTACAAAGCTCCTTCATCCGCGTAAAATAAACATCCATGTGTGCACGCGCCATGGGGACATCCAGAACTTGCCCGACTGCCCACAAGAGTACGCAGAGACTTTCTATTTCCACTTCGTCGGGGCTCTCCGTATTGGCAAGCAGTTTCTTTATGCACTCGTGCATGATCCGCTCGGTGATTAGTTTGAGCTTGAATAGCTCACCCATGAACTTGGTTAGACTGAACCAGCGCGCTATCCGGGCTTCAGAAGGGTTGATGAGGGCACTATCTTTTCCGTCACCGCCTGTCGTTTCACTCTGGGTCCAGCCGCGTTCGAAATCTTCCTGGCAGCGATTGAGAACGTACTTGCGTAAAAGGGTGCCTCCAGAAATAGGATTGCCTTGAGCATCCCTGAGCGCCTCGTCTTTCACCTCGGGGCCTATCTGCTCCACGGCTTTCCAACAGAGGCGTGCGTGAAGCTCGTTCCGCTGCGATTCATCTACCGCTTGCTCGAATATGAGTCTGATAATGTGGATGACCATTCGTCCATCCTTCTCCTGTGCCGAGAGGTTGAAGATTTTGATGATCTTGTCTGAGATGGAGTCGAAGTCCTTCCTTGTGAGCCTGTTGAGGTGATTCGTGACTAAGGCATCGACCACCTTGGGGCTAAGGGAAGCAGGTGGTGTCTCATTCCTCGCACGCTCGTTTGGTGGGACCCATCGGTTTGGAGACTTCTGGAGTGGAGGAACGCCTGTAAGGATGCGTCCTCCCAGGAAGTCCCCCGCAGATCCACGTTGAGAGGTCTGTGCGTCTGATTCGAGTTTGGAAGCTTCGCGGAGCTGCTGCGCGAGTTTGCGCCTGCGAGTCTTGGACATTGGGTCACCGTCAGGTTCAGCTGACACGCTCGACGCTGAATGAGTGCGAAGGTCCCCGTCGACGGTGGCTATAATCTCATCATTCCTTCGAGGAAACCAACCGTGTGGCATATTGGGCGTGCTTTCAGGCGAGGTTTCCGGCGTGTGCCAGTGCTCCGTGAGGGCTAAAGAGGTTTCGTCAGCGATATTCCATCCACAACGCGGTCGGTAACTGACTTTCGATATCTTTACTCGAGCTGCCCTCAAGAGCAATAGCGGCAGCTCTAGCCTCCGCACGTTCAGCAGCATTGCTGGCTCGAAGAAGCTGCTTTTCACGTTTGGCTAGCTTACGCTTTTGCGTCTTGGATAATCCACCGGTTTCAGCCTGGAGTGCTGCACCTGTCACGGGTGGTGTGTCGACGGCGACGACCTTAGCCAGAGCCGCGTCATTACCAGAGATGCCAACAGCTTGGGCCGGGAGATCGTAGGACGCCAAGTGTGAGTTGTCGGGCATGTGGAAGGACTCGGACACATCATCCAACCATGAGGCTGTCGCAGACTGTGAGCTTATGAATGTAACGTGCACCGGGTAATATTCTAACACTTAGTTTCATTCATCGCACCATTGTTCCTTGACTCGGCCATAGTGCGCTGGGTGCCGTCCTCGCCGTCGAGGCCTTCTTGAACACCAAGTACCTTTTTGAGCTTCGCAAGTTTGCGTTTTTGCGACTTCGATATTCCCCCAGTTTCAATGAGGGTTCGCGTGTCAGCGGAGTTCTCGAGGGCTGAAAATTTACTTCATCATCATGCCTTGAAGATCTAGGGCTTCCGCTGAAACCTACCTGCGATAACTTCTTGGGGTTCGTTGGACCACGGGTGCGTCACGGGTTCTGAGTTGAATGCATCACGCGATGGGTGAGCGGTCGACCTTAGTGCACAGAATTCGAACATGCTAACCTATGCGTTGCTCTGCGATAATATCCCCCGAATGAGTCTCGAGAGGAGCCCTTTGCGCAGTAACATCGCCTTGGGGGCCGATATCGGTAACTTGGTTTTGCTGAGCGTCGAGCGCCCTTCGCAGCTTTGCTAGTTTACGTTTTTGATTTTTCGACATTCCGCTGGGGTTGGTCTCATTTGACAGCTCTACGTTTGGTGGAGCATCGGCGCCACCATCAGGCCCCCGAGCGGTGGTAGTGGTATCGCCCGGAGGTGCTACACCTTCTTGAATATCGACCGTGGCACCCGCTCGATGGACTGCTTCATTAGTATCAGGTTCGTGTTATGACTGGCATGCACTGAGCGACCATTCTAGATCACCAACCTTTCGACATCTGATTCGGCGGTCGCTTCTCGACAACTGTGATGCACCCGACGTATGGTGCAATGTGATCCCATACATCCATGTTAACCTGTGCAAGGACATCGTTGCACAGGTTAGCACATGACGTGTAGAATTCTAATTCAGTCGAATCAAGACCGAATTTCTTCCTGGCTATCGCTTCCAGTGCCTACAAGCACAGTTGGCATCCTGACGGGACCCAAGTCTCAGAACTCGACATCTCACCTTGAAGTGCTCGGGTACCGTAATATATACGTGGGCATTCTCGCAGGTGAGGATCAAGAGAGGTGTTCGGCGAACCGGAGGTGCAGCTGTCCAATCTACGCACCTGTGCGCCATGATTGTGGACAGCCAATGGTGTACAAAGCTCGCACAAAGTTTCCGAGCTTCTCAACTACCTCGAAGCTCTGGTAAGCTTTTGTAGCCCGGTCGCTCAGGCGCTGGCACTTGTTGGTTTGAGTTGATGGGGGAGCTTCTCACTGCTGGTGGCAGATACACGGCCCTCACGTCAACGATCGTCGCTATTCCCAATATAGTGCACCAAAAAGCGCTCGCTTGTAAATGATAAAATCTCGAGTTCTGCCCATAATTTCAATTTCCCTGCGATAGACTGTATAGCGGAGTAGATTGGGGAGTATCTGTGGGCTTTGAACTTTGTAGAATACATCAAATACGAGCAGATGTTGGGCGTCTTTGCCATAGAGCAATTGTACTTCAAATCACAGCGGGGCTTGAAACATTGAGACACTTCCAAAAGCAGCAAGTCCCAGTCTAGGGTTAAGGTTAATACTAGCTGAGTGATCCCGGGTTAGTCGGTAACGCGTACTATGCACTGAACCACATCTATCACTACCAACCCACCATATCCCCTCATATCTTTGTTCAGCTCGCAGCACATCGCAATCCTACAGATTTGCTTCAAGATGCTTCCTTTGTTTGGAGACGACCGGAGGCGCCGCGAGATCAACTTAGGAGGATCGAGTTCGGTATCGTCCCAGGCTGCGATCTTGGATCAGGCTAGAGCACGAAGAATTGAGCGTGAAGCGCTGAGGCGACGTGAGGAGAGCGCGCTAAGGATACAAGCGTGGTGGCGCGGTGTTAGCGAAGCCCGTCGCGTCCGTCAGCAATTGCGACAGGTATTCCAAGAGAACGCCATAGGACTCACTGGCCTTAGATGTCTCGTCCTCATCGGGCAGGACGAGTCCCTTCTAGGTATATGGTCCCAGAGAGTGTCTGAAAGTGATGGTGAGCAATCCGTTGTCAAATCCTTGTGCGCATCTCACTTTCACCCATAGAGCTGTTGCTAGGACCCGCTCGGGGTCAAGATCGAGAACATTGGATTACTCTCTTGCGTCCCATCTCCCTCCTCTTATTACGCTCTGTGGCCGACAGACCAACGTAAGAAACTCTTTGACCGTGACCGTTTGTTGCCTCACAGTCCTTCAGATCACCATTCGCAGTCCTCCACCTCCAGGTGCTTTGCAAGCTCTTAAATCCAACATTCACCATGGGGAAACTCGGTCAATCTGGGAAAGACCTATCCCATGTTATGGCACAGTATGTCGTGCAGAACAATATTTACGAGTTCCTTGAGCGTTCCGTCAAGGCAATTGTTGGTCAAAATCATATCTGTCTCCGCATACGTAACTCACACCTCGACAGGGACCTGACTCAAAGAATGAACCATCGCTCCCTTGTCTGGTGAAGCTCTTCTATCTCCCACTCATCAACTTCACGCCATCATCCGAATTATACGCACAGTCCTTGCAGTCTTTGACCGCGCACATCCTCACAATTCCACTGCTTCCTTACCGCATTCCTCTCGCATCGCTTTCAGAGTTTTCAGCACAGCTTCCTCTCGCACATCTGCATGTAATATCACCGCATGTTTCCAGTATCATCTCCGCCACTTCTACGGCATCGCAGATCAACATTGTCGCGAACTTGCTGGCTTTCACTCCGCCCAGATATGCCAGCCTCTCCGTATCCTCACTGAAGGCTTATTTGCGACTCCTCTCTGCTCTATTCAGCGTTCTGCCTACCCATGCTCTCGAACCTCCTCTGTTAAAGGACTCTAAAGTGCAGTCTACGTCATGGGCCGATGTCAGTGATTCGGATTCTGATCATCCTACTCAAGTCGTCGTCGTCGGATCGTTTACTCCGAAGCCCGTTCTGCCCGTTCTCGACGCGCGGACTCGAAAACGTTTGCAGGTTTTGCCATCGCCGACTCATTTGAATTCGCTCTTGAAGGTCACACAGCAGCACCGGGAGCTACTACTAGATTTGGTGACCATGCTCATGGGCCTCAGCATCGTCTGGCCTTCTAGAAAGGATAAAGTACTCACCACTTTACTTTTGTACGGCGGTGGAGGTCTCGTGCGCGAGATATATCGTGACTATGTGCGGGCGACACCCCTTGGTCGTGACGAAAACATATCATCGCTAACGGGTGAGTGAATTATTTCATCTTTTGCAAAGTTTACTAGCGATTCTCTCAAAGATCCCTCCTTTGAATCCGCTTGGCCACCACTGCTTCTCCTTACCGATTTGTACACGCAATCTCTCCTCACCATGGGGGACGACGAGTTCTTCTCCAACTCGCGAACCTCATTGACTCTTAACGAGCTAGTTCCGTTCTCTCGGACTCTCTTCAACATCGCCTTTTCGCTGTACTGGCGAGATGACCAGGCGAAGATACAAGAGACAAATGTACCTGGGCTTAACCTTCGATGGGATGGCGTACGCGAGAGAATAACCAAATGCCTACAAGCAATCCATGCACGAGAGTGCGGCATATTCCGTCCTTCCCGTAATTGCAATCACTGATCTACCCCTCCAGCTCCCGGAGGCCGTTCATGCCCGAGGACCACTGGCATGTGAGTTCCCAAATCGACATGAATTCATTCATAGAAGCTGCTGTGTACGGAATTTCCCCTAAAAATGTTTTCTTCATCAAACTAAACGAATTTGCGTCTTAGGTATGAAGAGCAGGTTGTTGATGAGACGGCGACCCCTCGTGCGAGCTTGAAGCGTCAGCTTGCACACTTTTCGCGGCTGTCCCCGCGGTTAGGGGTTCTCAACAATATGCCGTTCGCTATACCGTTTGAGACACGCGTGCTCATCTTCCGCCGGTTTGTTGAGAGTGACATGATGAATAGAGGTTTCGACCAGTTTTCACGAAGAGGCAGAATGGAGGTGTCCATCCGACGAGGTAATATCGCCCAGGACGGCTACGACCGACTCTCGGAAGCAGACCTCCGCGCCCCGATTGCTATCTCGTTTATCGATCAATTTGGCGAACAAGAGTATGTGGCGTCTCCTATATTTACTTTTCGATTCTAACGGGGATCACATTCAAGAGCCGGTATTGATGGTGGCGGCGTGTTCAAGGAGTTTTTTACATCCTTGTGCAAGGAAGTGTTCGACAGTGACCGCGGGCTGTGGCTTGCGAACAAGAAGAATGAGATTTATCCCAACCCCCACACCTACGCTACAGAACGTAAGTCCTCGGTCATTATTACATCTTTTTGGCGCTCACGCTCACGCTAATTGCCCGATGTAGCACACAGCCTCAACTGGTATCGATTCATTGGCCGCATCTTGGGTAAAGCACTCTACGAAGGCATCCTGGTCGAAGTCGCGTTCGCCGGCTTTTTCCTTGCGAAGGTGAGTACTCAGGAAAATCCCCTTGAAACACACTAATAAGCGATCTTAGTGGCTTGGAAAGCAGAGCTTCCTTGATGATCTCGCATCCCTTGACCCCGATCTATATCAGGGACTCGTCTTCCTCAAGAACTACACGGGGAACATGGAGGATTTGTCATTGAATTTCACGGTCGCAACCGAAGGTACTGTCTTGCCACCCCATATCTCTTACTCCATACCCCAGGTTCCTGACCCCGAGATAGAATTCGGAGTTGCAAAGGCCCTTGATCTCATCCCAAATGGCAGCAACGTCCCGGTTACCCGCGAAAATAGGCTACAATATATCTACCTTATCTCCCACTACAGGCTGAGCAAGCAGATCAAGCTGCAGAGCGAAGCTTTCTTCGAGGGGCTATCGGAAATGATAGACCCCAAGTGGCTTCGGTGCGTTTGAATTTCAGCTTTATATATAGCTCGAAGGAAAGTTGATCCTTCAACTCCTTTTAGTATGTTTAACCAACAGGAGTTACAAATCCTCCTGGGTGGCGTGAATGCACCCGTCGACTTAGAAGACTTGAGACAACACACCAATTATGGCGGGCTTTATGATAATGACGAACCCACGATCCAGGCTTTCTGGAAGGTATGCCACAGAAACCATTTCCATTTCACGCACTCATTACCGCTTGTCTCATAAATAAACATTTCAGGTGATGGACGGTTTCGACCAGGAACAGAGACGCGCATTTTTGCGTTTCGTCACGAGTTGCAGCAGACCGCCACTCTTGTGAGCTACAATCTGCTTCGAAGCCCCTACTCCTTGTTCGGGTGGGGTTTGGCTTACATTGATCACAACTTGCAGGGGTTTCAAACAGCTAAACCCGAACTTCGCGATTCGGGATGCCGGGAGCGACGAACATCGCTTACCCACCTCAAGCACTTGCGTCAATCTCTTGAAGGTAAACTCGTTGTCAAGATGCAGTCCCTATAATAGTAAACTAACGCATGTTATAGCTTCCAAGGTACACGAGTGAGAAAGTACTGCGGGAAAAGCTCATCCAGGCCATCTCTTCTGGCGCAGGTTTCGATCTCTCATGAGAAGTCCTAGGCTTTTGTATCACGCTGTTGTATTCCTTCTTCTGGTTAAATTGTTTCAGTCTGCACATGTAAAACACTGCACCACCACTATCTCCTCCATAGATCATTGGTTCAGCTAGATCAATGCTATTTCTTTCCTCCGAGTGCGGCATAGATGTCATTCTCTCCGGTTCTGCCCCTTCGTTCATCCTTGAAATAATTGGACACTAAGAAAGCGACGTCTACGAAAGACGTGTGTAAGTGGTTTGACCTCATGAAATTGTCTCAGACGTACCAAGTGACTGCTCGAAATTCAGTCTGGGATCGCAGAAAGACTTTTTCGGGCGATGATCGGCATCAAAATTAAAACTGGTTGTGAGAAACGCATTACACGCACCTGGTATCTTAGTCCGAGTTGTTCTTCGCTCAGCGCCATGCTGCCACCTAGACACTCGGTGACGCTAAATCCTTCGTCATTGAGTTCTCCCGTGAACTCAAGGCTAACTCCACCTAAGCGGGAGCCGCAGGAAGCATGGATACTGATGCAAGACGTAAGTTCGCTGATGATGGTTCCAAAATTGCGAGTCTTCAGGCCAGTTCCAGATGTGAGAGTGCTGTATATTCGGTGCATTCATTAGCCCCAATCCATAAGATATATGGAGGCGAAGAACGGGACTATGAATAGCGCACGTACTTGCCGTGCATGGGGTCGCACACCCAGACCACCGGATGACCGGAGTCCCTCACGGCTTGGATATGTCCCGGGAGATGGTCTTGAATCTAGGTCGAGCGAAGTCAGGAGGGCGAAGGGTACAAAATCAGAATATCCGCACTTTTCCGGCCCCATACCGCGTGATCAGGGTAACGCGGCCAGGCTCCTTGTCGGGATTCACAACTGAAGTGGAGAAGGTACGATTATCATGAGAAACGCCTGATGGTAGATATCGCGTAACATACTTTGGAGTAACGCAGTGAGCTCCTCGTTGCCAAGGGTCGGTCCAACTTTAATTCCAATCGGATTGCGAATGCCTCGGAAGTATTCAATATGCGCCCCGTCCAGCTGGCGTGTGCGATCACCAACCCACAAGAAGTGCGCGGACGTGTTGTAATACCCCTTTTCTTGCGATCCTGCGGTGAGCCCTGCCAGAGGGAACTCACGGGTCATAGCTTGCTCATAATCCAACATAAGACCTTCGTGACTGTGAGAGAAGGTTAATGTTGCATCAGGTGCGTATGATCGTCATTTGACGAACCTGGTGTAGAAATCGACTTCTCCGAGAGCGCCCCGGCCGCCTCCGCGCTCAAAGGTAGCACTTTCTCTGCCTGAGCCAACCCCGATGGTGCGGCTAAAGTCTAATGCATCGGATAGTCCTTCTGTGATTTTCTCAAACTCGCTTCTATATACCGTTACGAGATGTCGATCAGCGGTGCAAAAGGAAAAACACAACGTGCTACTAACCGCAATGCCGGTGAGCGAACATGGGAAAGCGACCAGTCCCGCGGATGGTGCAACGACGCAAAACCAGAGGTAAGGAGGCCGCGAACGTAATTCAACGTTGCGGCGGAATGGAAATAGGCACTGCACCACATGAGACTCCCAAGGCAAGGAACTATGCGAGAAGACAGACCTAAGCAAGCGTTCTGGATCAGGTGTCCTGTCGTTCGGGTCCAGCCTTGCCAGCGATGACGACTGAGGATAGTTCTCGGGTTCAGAGTGTCAAAACATACCCATTCACATTGTCACCCCTGAACAACGTTCAACATATATTACTATGCCTTGGTCAGGGGAAATGTGCGCACCGAAAACTCAGGACTTCCTTGTCCCCAATTCGCTCAGTGCCGCTGCTCCTCGGCTTGGCATACTGTCCCGCAATACGCCCGACGCGTACCTGCACGCCTCGTGAGAAGAGTGCCAGCATGAAACGGGATAGTTGTCATCTGCGCACCACGGGCAAACGGCCACCCCAAATGAGTATGAGAGAAAAAGAGAGGATCAATCCGATCTTTGCAGATATATTTTGCTTCGCGAATAGCTCAGAACATTATTCGTTGTCAAAATCTGGCAACATACTTGTGTACACGCATCGAAACTCTCCGCGCAATCACCCGCGTGGAGAAGGAACGCTTCATTCCGTTGTACCGCAGCCAGCTGGAAACGAAGCCGCTCGATCTAGCAGTCGAAGATTACTATCGGCGTTTAATAAGGTGACTGGAGAGGACGAACCTCGGATGGAGTCACAAGAGGAGGTAGAGCATTTATTTTTGCTAGCACCCTATCATGCGAGCCGCATAAGGATTATAGTACAGCAAAGATAACGGAAATGCGAGGACGGACCTGGCGAGGTGTTGCTCGTCTGGGTAATTTACGGCCTGCCAATGCGAGCCGAGTAGTCAGTGCGAACTTGATCAGATTCGCAGCGCTAAAACGACACGACAAAGTTCCCACCTGAGCAGCATGCTTTGACTTCCAGGAGGACGGTGTCCAAGCCGACCCCGACATTTCAGAAAATTAGCAGAAGATTCGCTGGAAGATGGGTCTCAATGAACTGCTGGCAGCTGGCGCCCCGGACAACGTGTTTATTTGAGTGCTTATGCCAGACCGTGAGTGACTTGTTTTCCAGCTGATCTTGCGCGATTAGTTTCCGTTTTACCCACACACTTTCTTTAGGGACCACCGAAGTCATTCGACACAGTTCAGTATACTCCATGATTCCTCCAGTAAGTAAGTAGTAGCTATAGCTGGATTAGCAAATGATCTCCAATTCTCCATGGCACGTTCGATGCGGTAAATATATTCCTGTCTGACTCGACATTGACAGAGCCACTATTGGGTCTTGACAGCGATCTACTCTCTTCCCTGACAGAGATGAATAGTTACGTTGGCCATCGATACTTCTCCCACCAAAATCCTCCCATTATTGTCAAACAGGTTGGCATGCGAAAGCACGCGCTCAGCGAATACGTACCCTGACAGTGTGACGGGCCTTGGAGTCCGGGTTGTTCTCAGACTCAGAATCTGGTCGCCTACTGGAGCAAAAACGGTCTTCTGACGGTGTTTTTCTATCCTGGTTGGCATACACGGTGTTTGTGCGCCTAAGGTTCCCCGTCTCCATACTCGACACATGAGAATGCGAAGTTTAATTTTTTCACTTCTCCGCGGACTAACTCAGAAACCTTCTGAGCTTGCACCACCGGAGTTCCTTGATGGTTTCTGACGGCAAGATGATAACATAACTCTTCGGATTCGCATCCGCCGCGGAATCGGGTTGTGGACAACTATCAATGGTTTCTTTAGGGCTGCCTCGTTGCATATTCGGGGCAGAAGTCCCGGAGTCAAACCTCACTGATAGGCTGTTCATTTCCACACCATGTCTCTTCGGCTATTCCAGCATCTTCTTGTATCACGTCTAGCCCTCGCTCGCCAAAGTGGACATCATGTCGTACATCGATCCGAACCTCTCTTATAAAAGACACCAAGTTACATTGCTACCCGTCCAGCATCCTCCTGCCTATCAGATTCTCGGTCCCCCTTCTCGATGTCACTCTTGATTCGCGCTTCACTTGTCTTCGTGCAGGCGGTGTGCAACCATTTGGCTTGCACACCCCCTAACAAGACCCCATCAAAAGGGCGCTATCATACGCAGGAGGCGTATGTCCTGCAGATCGCCCCCTTGATCTTTAAGGTGGGTTATACTTTCTCCCCACGCTGCAGATCCATACTAAATGATCGTCGCAGATCCACACCACACTTCTGTGGCTAAGTGCTGCATTTGAAGCAGTATCTGTAGTCAATCACTACTCTGGCGCTTCTCTGTCACCTGCGCTGTCAGCCCACGTTGATGCAGCGATCTGCCCTGCCACTCGGTCACAGAACGTGTTGACCCCGATTTTTGTCTTGGGTGTCATCTTGTCCGCTCTCGGGATGTTCATCCGTGTGCGATGTTTCCAGGAGCTCGGACAGCTCTTCACGTTCGATCTGACCATCCTCCCTGAGCACAAGTTGGTAACCTCGGGGTTCTACCAATACGTCCGCCACCCATCATACACGGGCTCTTTACTCTTGATCATGGGCCTCACGCTCTCGCATCTCACGCCTGGTAGCTGGGCTATGGAGTGTGGCGTTCTCGGCCCCGTCAGCTCTGGGCTCATCTGGGCATCGTGGTGGATATGGTCACTTGCTGTCTCAACCAGCCGCGCAGTTGCTGAGGACGCTGAGCTGCGCAAGCTCTTTGGTTCGCAATGGGATACCTACGCTGCACAAGTGAACTCCTGGTTTGTGCCTGGTCTGCTTTAAAGCATCCAGACACGTATTTAAGTCGGTTAGTTAGAGCTTTTCTGACGAGTCCTTCCTTTGTCAATCGCCACTGACATCACCTTCCCAGTGTGCAACGTCACCCACCCATACTTAACATGGCAAACAAAAGTAGATTTAGCTAAACATAGACACTTAGACTGCGACTCGCAATATGTATCCGCCATACGTTGTATCCACTCCTGACATGCATAAGGGATATTCACCAGTTTAGTCGGTTTGAGTGAATCTCAGGAACCACTCCTTCATTGCACGCGCACATTCTTCCTTTGCCCAACCTGCTCACGTCAAACGTCAATGGTTGCACGTCTCTCTCACACAACGTCAGACTCACGATCGTTTTCGATCTCAGGCTTGGCGCGCACTGCGAAGCCGTGGTGTGTCCCAGAGCTGTGTGCAACATGACGCGTAAATTCCCTGCACCGTTATTGGATGATATGCTGGATACTCACAAGAGTTGGATGTAGTGCTTGACCTTGATCTCGGATAGGATCTCTTCGGCTCGGTGACGAGCAGCAACAGGCATGGTGTCGTCGAACTCTGGATCATCCATGCAAGTCAACTTATGTTTCGGGTGGATGACAGGTAAACCCAACCTGGACAACTAATCATTACCGGTTCTGCAAACGTAAATCAGTACCGGATTGTTTGATGACTGCGTAGAAACTGACTCTTGAATGCCCGAAAATGGCTCTCTTCAAGCCACGCCGGGTGCGCCATTGCCGCTGAAGGCGTGGGTCAGCCAGGAGCAACAAACCCGCTCAAGAGCAACGACCTACCTGCGGTTAGCCAGTCATGGGTGAGCAAATCGGCGACAAATGGCCCTCCGAAGCAATATCCTTTGAGGGATAAGTCGACCGTACAATTATCTCAACATAACGCGAAACGACCGACCAACAGCACAGTATGTCACGCCCTCTCCATCTAGAATATATCGCTAATGAATTTCACGCTCACACTGAGAGGATTTCACGCACCATAGGCGGCCTTCACCGCATTAACCCATGCAGGGAACGCATCCTGGGCCGGCTTGAGAGCCGTATCGATCCAGCTGTTCGTGTCAAATCCAGGAGGGTGATTGACAACTCCAAACCCGAAGAAGTAATCAGGACCGAGG
>KN839883.1:53420-74123 GCA_000827185.1 Hydnomerulius pinastri MD-312 | reverse complement strand
TATCGCAAGAACTGTCGGAAGGTTCGTGGAAAGGAACACGCGGGACCTCGGGCAGGGAATGAGGCTGCTGACTTTTCAGACATGAACGCGTCAGCAGTGTCCAAGACAGCTGTTTTCCAAACCTGGCTCTCCATCGTGATGATCCACCTTTTACTCCGAGTCCAAAGCGTGACTTCATACTAGGCTCGGGGTGGTCGCGGTGTTGTGATGTTCTTGCAGACCTTCCTTTCGGGGCGGAGCTAAAGTCGAAGTAGTTGCTCGATATTGATCGAAAGTCTCTGTCTGAGTTTCCAGCCCGTGTCGTCCCGGTTCACTAGCTGCTCAGCACACAACTTGAAGTGATACTAGTATCGCCGCGAGTCACCGCGGCCACGATGTTCTTAAGGACCTTCCTTTTTGCACCAAATTGGTA
Source organism: Hydnomerulius pinastri MD-312 (assembly GCA_000827185.1). Classification (NCBI taxonomy): domain Eukaryota; kingdom Fungi; phylum Basidiomycota; class Agaricomycetes; order Boletales; genus Leucogyrophana; species Leucogyrophana pinastri. The sequence goes on along the minus strand of KN839883.1, from coordinate 73,711 downwards.
ATGCTTCCTCACTATAAAACACGTTGCTAGCACCTCATCTTCGGCGCTCTTGCTCTTTCACAGCAACCAGCGACCTTCGTAGAGTGGAGACCTTGTAAAGCAGTCGCTCTCTAACAAGATCGCTCGGTTCAGCTGCTCGGGAAGTGCTTTTGTTCCTTTGGTGTAGTATCGAACAATCTATAGGTGTCGTCCTTGAACAAAAGTGTTGTCGTTCATCCCACGTCCTTGAGCGAGCACTGATTAGTACAAAGCAACCCTTTTATTCTTCTATTTCTTTGGAGGGAAGCTGGAGATATGCTCCACAGGCCAAGGTACTTTCCTCTCGTACTACTCGTCTGACTTCCTCCTTTTTTGACCTCGATACCTAGCACACCGCCCCCTTATCACCCTCACCAACCTGGGTCCGCGGGCGCCGAGCAGGAACACTTGCAACCAGCTGGATATTCTGGCTATGATGCGACTGCAGACAAGTGCGTCAAGGTTTGGTCTTGCGGAAATATCCCCTGACCTCCTATTTTCCCTTGCAGTCGCTCCGAAAACGATCCCCTCCTAACACATGGGCGTAAAAAACAGAATTCTCAGGCTGATATTCGTCTAATCGGCTACTGCTTGCTTGGATTCCTCGTAATCCTTTTCGTGGCTTTCAATTTATTCCAGCACTTTTATAACTGCTCTCTGTATCCTTCGACTATGGATCGAATCCGCAAAGGCTGGGAGAAGGAGGTTTCTGGCCACGAGGCTCGGCATCAGCACTGGAACCAAGAGGAACAAAACCACACCCTGGTGCTCCGAGAATGGGAGCTTGACGCCCAGCACCACGAGGAAGCAGTGAAGTGGAGGCAAATTCTCGAGGACAGGCGCCAAGAGAATGTTCGAAGGGACTGGGAGAGAGAAGTACAGGTTCACGAAGAAGAAATGAAGCGGAGGGAAGCTCTCGAGGACCAGCGCCAAGAGAAGGTCCGAGCGGAATGGGAGAGAGAGTTGCAGGTTCACCTCAGACAACAAGAACGTTTGCGAGAGGAGTGGCAAGAAGAAATCAAGAGTCAGGAAGCCCAGCGTAAGAGGTGGAAATGGGAGGAAGAAAACCACGATCGCCTCGAAGAAGACCGTCGCAAGCGCGAAGAGGAAGAGCGTCAGAAACTCAACATGTTCTGGGGCCGGGTAGAGGCGCACCAATGCACGACGTATGCTACGAGGGAGTACTCGGCGGTCCTCATGAACTTGCCCTCCAACTGGGCCCATCGAGTGGAAGCCTGCAAGGCCACTCCCCTTGTTGTCCACGGAGTTTCCTATTTGCCAAGGAGCTGCGAAGACAAGGCAAGCCTGGGTTTTCCAAAGTGCGATTAGCGAGCTGATGATGTGATTTCAGGGGCCTGGCGTAGTCATTGGGCGATGGGAAATCAACCAGTTTGAGCCAGACTGCGCACCGTACTGGAATTGGTATACGGACAAGGAAAGTCCAAATCATGATCCCTCCAAGCCTTGTTCTGACATGAAGCTTTTTCTACAGGGGTGCACGTCGGAGAGGTCTGGAAAGAGGGTAATCAGTCTCATTTCAAAGCGGTCAATAATTCACTGAATCGCGTCCCAAATTCTAGCGTATTGAACACTACTTGGAGTATCTCCCACAGGGAGGCGACTGGAGGGAGTTCTGCGCTACAACACCGGCCAACTTCAATGGAATGCACTTCGCAGGCCCACACGGATGTTACCAACGCGTAAGTTTTGTCTGCGGTCATGTACAATTTCCTCCGCCCTAAATGGATTACCCACAGGACTTGGGGACATATGGCCATTGGGAGATCGACGACAGCAGCTGTTGAAGTACCAACTCTACGTATCTATTCTTTCAAGTCTCTTTGAATGAATGCTGCTCCGTTTTGAATCGCAGCCGTCTTTGTACAATATCTTTTGATGTGCTCGTGTCTCTGTCACTCAGCTTGGCAAGTTGTAGAATACCATTTGTAAATGTGATCTGATATACACAAGTTTTTGGACAACAATACGAACTTGAAAACGAATTCATGTGAGTCAGCCGAAACGTGTAGACACTAGATCCTCAATAAGCGAATCCCTCCCGCTTCACCTTCTGAGATACCACGCCAACCTCCTGCAACGCACCAATAACAACTTTCTCGAAATCCTCCGGTCCGCAAACAAATACCTCCCTGGCTGCCGCATCCTCTATACCCAAGCTCAGGAACGAAGTCTTGTCTAGTCGACCTGCATGGTGTTCCACGCTGACAGAGAGTCCTGTCTGAGTTGTCATATCCGGGGGCGTGGCTGGGGAGAGGGGCGATCGCGAGAAGACGTGGATTGTCAGATTTACCGAGTTTGTGGTCTCAGAGGTCTCGTTAGGCTGGGCAGACCGCATGATGAGAGGTAGTAGCATGTCGGGTTCTCGGGTGGACAAAACCAGCGTTATATCGACTTCCTTCTCCTCTCCCTTCCGCCTAAGTCCAGCCAGCATCGCCAGGAATGGCGTCAATCCGATACCACCAGCGACCCATAGCAGCTTCCTTGGCTGTTGCGAGTGCGAGTCTGTTGGTGCGGATAGGGTGAAATCACCTGCAATTCCAACAAGCGGTACGCCCATCTCAAGGGGCCGGGAGTCCTTGAGCAGCTCCGGACGGACCTCCGCCAGTTTATTAGCGATGGAAAACAGAGCACCTGTCACTGCTCCACCAGGTTTGTGCCGCATGGTGAGGGCAAACGTTGAAGGGCCATCCTTCTTCGAGGACAACGGCTCAGACCAGCTGCTCGAATACGATATTGTCCAGGTTCGTATACGATCATCGTTGACGGCTTTAGGATCGTCGGGAGCCATGTGCTTATAAGGCGATGAACCCACGAAAGATTTGAAGTCAAGGATCGCGGTTTGTCCTGGGACGATGTCGAGCGGATTAGAATATTGGAAAGTGAAGGTGGCTAGGTCTGGAGAATGTAACTCGATACTAGCGAGAGTGACAGTTAGTTGATCTGCTAGGCCATCGAAGTATTTTGATGAAGTTTCCTCGGCAAGTAAGCGGATAGGTGGGGAATAGGGGCTGGGCTGGACTGATGTTCCTGGCTTCTGACGAACCGGAAGAGCATTGGTGACGAAAACAAAGCCTGTCACATATACAGTAGTTAATGCATTAGTTCGGGGCATGATGCGTTGAGCCTCGGGGCCGACGATATTTTGCGCGTTTCCGGTAAGATATAGGATAGATCCAGTCGTGAAGGAAACAAAGGTAACCCCAGCGAGAGGGGTAGCCTCGATGTTGCCGAGCGAGGTCATCAGACGGTTCCCTGTAACATGCTTCAGTTATCGGGGAGAATGCCCACAAATGGTTAGGGAAAGCATACCTGAATAATCTGGCAGGACAATTGTGCGCCCGTCGCTGGGACGAACGCGGACAAAGCCGGCTTTCCCGCCGCGATGGTTCATACCTGCATGTGACGGAAACCGTTCGCGATCCGTTTCGGAAGCTTTGTAGACGGTCCCGAGGAAAAGTGTGTCCGACTCATGGATGAGGGATATGACGTCATCCGGAAGACGCTCAGTCGCGGATAGCTCGAGGGAGCGATGTACGATGCGAGGTTTTGTGTTTGGATATGGGACAAACTCTCGTATGTTGATGTATTTTGGGCAATTTCTGCACCTGGTTTTACTTCCTGATCCATCATAATGGTGGAAATAACTCACCCTAAAGCTTCATTGACTACGGATCGAACGTGCAATGAGGATCCATCGCGTTCGATTGACTCTATGTACCCGGCGAATTTATTTCTTCGGCGGGTCGAAAACTCGACGCCGATCCCGGCAATCAGCATAGGCTGATCATTTGATGCCTTTACATTTTCAGCAAATGGATCGCCTTCCCAAACGCCCGCATGCATGGTCAGTTCACCGAAATGATTACTGGTGGCGAATCCTGGCTTGCCATCATGGCCTGCCAAGATGGATGACCAAGGACGTTGTTTCTCGTCGAGTGTGGTGATTGGAATAAATGGCAAGCGAGTCGTGTGGAACCTCTGATGCTGTTCTGTCATCTCGGGGTGGATAGCTGCCCAAGATTGGGAAACGACACCATCGAACCCAAGTTTACGCTGGATCACGCGTTCGCCTTTGTGCCAGCCGTTAAGTGCGCCCATTGTTTAGTCGCAAGTTGGAAGATGGAGATGATAATGGTGCGCAAGGCTCCAGACGCTCCCTAGACCTGCCAGTGCCACTTGGGACTGATCACAGATAGGAGGCTCACCAGGCCAACTATTCTTGGGAAGTCGCCGCTGAGCGCCCGTTGGTCATGTGTCATTGCCTCAGCTTACTGAGGGCGTGTTTGTTGACGGACGCAAGCTGTGAGTCTAAGGAGATGAGAGAGCCCGAGACGTCTTTGTCATCAACTTCCAAGTCGTTATAAGTCTCTCAGGTGACCTAGCATTACTGCTAGTATGACACCATATTTGCGTCTTCTCGGCTCAAGAGTCTTCATGACCGAGCGGCGAGCGCTGAACGTCGAACCCCTGATGAACAACCAGGATGAAAGGTTGCATTTGACGTCGACCCTTCACAGAGCCCTGCCAGCGTGGGACCACTCACATAACACAAACGCCACTAGCTCGTAAATTGCAACCCAGTATGTTACAATACTCTGCGAACAATATTTCTTCGTAGGACTTATTTCACCACTTACGCATGACTTGCGCGACCTGGAACTGCTGTCCACAGGAACCAGTGAACAAGTGCATAGATATCCAATCATATGGCTCCTCCTCTGCTAAATCGTCCGTAGCGTCGGGATAGACATACTCTGATTCTGAGTACCTACCACCTAGCCTCGACCTAGCCACCTCCTGGAACAGTGAAGAGAGCTCCGCTAGTTGCTGAGCGCTGCAGCTTGCTGCATCGGCAACGAGATCGAAATTTCCTAGGTTTGGGCACCTTCGGGTGCCCATCTCCCAAGTGAGTGCGTGCAGCACACGCTCGAGGTCCTCCGTCTGGGCTGACGTGACACCCAGATATAGCAGGTTAGCTGCTTGATCAAGTACTTTGTACAGATCAACGACATCAAAATCGGCGTCAATCCTCAGAGTCTTGAGCGGGACTGAGGTGTCTTGGCCGAGGCAGAGCAGTTTGCCTAGGTCAACCACTTGACTCATGGGACCAGAAACGTTTCCAAAGCAGTTGCTACTGATTTCAACATGTTCGAGCGCGGGACAGCGAAAGGTTCCTATGAAGTCCTTGGCCCGAATTTGGTTGTCGTCGGGCATGTCAGCGTCGAAGGCTCCAAATCTGACACCGATGGACAATCGTCTGAGGGAGGGGAGACATATAGGCAAATCTTGATTGATGATCCGGTCGGGATGCGACGGGCCCGACGCGAAGATACCAAGTTCAATGGTCTCCAAGGCTGCGTATGCACTGTCTCTGGCCAGTACATCATGGAGAATGGTCAAAGAGTCGCTTGACTGGTTTATTTCGAGATTCGACAGGATGTCCCATCGGATGGGGAAGAATGGTTCGCGGAAGGTGTGGTTGTCGGAGATTTTCTTAATCTTGACATGAACTGGTAATCGTAAACGTTGCACCACGCGTGCGAGCAGTGGTCGAATCTCGCTTTTCACCCTCGATGCCAGTGACGGAGGCCCCTTCAATAGGTTCTCACAACCGTCGAAGTGTGAGCTGAACAGCTGCACATGTCGACCATTGTTTTGAAATCTGTGCGTTGTCACGCAAGCGCCTCCGGAAGCGAGGCAGGAGCGAAGGCTCGCGTACTGCAACCTCTTGGCATGGGGTTGAAGTACTCGCGCGACGGCAAGGAATGAATTTATGCCATCGGGAGCACAGAATGTAGCAGACTTGATGCGAGTCGCATGCTGCAGGAGAAGTTCCAGTAGCGCGGGGTCAGGGGGTGGTGGCAAGTTTTGGAGGTCCCAACCATTCTCGCTGTAAAACGCATAGGGAACGACGGAGACATGGATGCCAGGTTTGCGTCGATTTCTGAACCACAGCTTTGATATCTCGAGAGCAGAGGGCTCTGACCAGTCAATGCGAAGGTACTTCCACAGGGGCTGGTGGACATCGACAGCGTCACGCAGTGACCTGCAGATGCCCCGAAGACGGAGATGCGGTGAGTGCTTTGATAGTTTGACGTTTTCCATGTCGTAGATAGGATCATGGTCATCGAAGCAGCAGAAACAAGTGCGGAAATCATCGAGTTGGAAACGAAGATGCGAGAAGTCAAGGATGTCGCAAAGTACGTCAATTGGAAGAGTTTGAAAACTTAATTATGCAACCTTGCGAGCTGGAGGGACTTGAAGACGTGATGCAATTTTTCTGAAACAGAACGTTCCGCGTGTCTTCTTATACTGTCGTTGATCCATTTCGGTGTCCTGGTTCATCGGTTTACTGTTAACGCGCCGCACAGTGCTGGTTTCTACGCTAACCACGGTCATAAAGGCACTTTTGTTTTTGAACAAGATGGCGACTTGCCTTGTATGGCAAGTAGTGTAGAGGACCGTGTTTGGTTGTGGTACAACTTCGTCACAGAGCGTCGAGAAGTGGGTATAAGAACAACAAATTTTGTCACCTTGTGCCCTGGACAAGGACTGGAAGTAGTAAGTAGTAGCCTTCGCAACAATTCGAGGACAGAATAAGCTGAAAACAATGAAGGTCTCCATCAGCTGCAGTCACCGATTTCGCATCCTGTGCAGTACCGTCAGCTGTGGGATCCTAACCGTGCCATGGGTCCGAAAGCATGGACAGTACCTTGTACTGTCTCAACAAACGTTGAACACGTTTTGCTCTATCTCCCACCCCTATCTCTACACTGGTACGTGCAATGAAGGGAACGGTGCCACACCGTGACCTACGTTATAGTACCAGGTATGATCTAGGCATAATATCAGAACTCGGAGAACCTAACTTGGTGTCATAATTCCCAGCGCTCATGAACTCATCAGAGTCTTGTGCTGGTACCATTACGTTGCAGAGAAAGATGTGTTCTGCATTTGGAACGCGTTGAGGATATATGGGATTAACCATCGAAGCCTCAAGGCCTCAATCTTGATATAGCCTCCATACCCCCTCACTAGTGAGTCGAGCTTTCCCGATCAAAGTTCGTTCTTCGCCTCAGAAACTGTACAATATCGTCCAGAGAGTTACTACGGTTGACCCCAGCCCTGGGCAACGAATCAGCTCAAATAGATGGTTGCATTAGTTGACTTCGTTTCATCGAATGGAGGTTCACTCCTCCAACTCGCTGCAGTCTTGGGGACTACATTCGCATTGCAGATCGCAATGACTCCTCCCAATCCTCCTCCGAAAAACCATGAACGACTAGAAGCCCCGGTCCTTGAACGGATGTTGAAGGGCATTCTCGACTTGAGGGTATGTTTCTGCTGGCGGATTGACGTTGTTACTTGGTGACTAACAACGCTGCCCATTATAGCGGTTTACTATTATTCCGGGGTTGATCGAGGCGATCGCAATTGCCATGAAAATCCTCGCGCCGTCAGAGTACAATTTCGCGTCGGGAACATGTGCCCAACACATGTCCCTCAATCCCCTTGCTCTCATCGCCTGTCTCATCAGTGTCCTAGGCATGATCATCCGACTGTGGTGCTATCGTACTCTCGGGAAGTTCTTCACCTTTCAGCTTGCACTACTACCGAAACACAAGCTCGTAACCAGCGGGCCGTATGCATATGTACGTCATCCGGGTTACACCGGCGGGATCCTCGCATTCAGCGGTGCGACACTCGCCAATGCAACCAGAGGCTCGTGGGCGTATGAATGCGGCCTTGTGTATAGTGTTTGGGGTGCTGCGTGGGTGCTATTGTTGGTGGTATGGTTTGGGGTCTCGGTAGAGAGGAGCATGCGTGAAGACGAAGTCCTCCGCGCTGCGTTCAGGGAGGAATGGGAGGCATGGAGCCGGAAAGTGAGGTGGAGGTTAGTTCCGTGGGTGTACTGAACAATTGGCATGGCGAGCGAGACCAAGGGATATCAAGTCAATCACCTTCTTGTTAATTGTTTGTACAAGCATGTGTTCAATGGAGCGAGCCTGCTCACTATATGGGCACGATCGATATCTGTATCGCTGAAGAATGAAATGATGCCAATTACAGCGTAGATCTTGCTGTAAAGGATCCAGGACCAGGTGAATTGACCGACACACTTGGCAGCACTCTGTTAACCACTATAACTATAATGCCCCTTGAAAGATGCCCAGTAATAAAGATACGCCAGTGAACTGCGTTACTGAGCTGTCTATTAATTGCCCGCTTGCGAACCCACACCTCGAGCGTTCTATTCTCGCACTTCACCGCAGCCATCTATTGTTCCAGAGTCGTTACCTCATCACCAACTTGACGTTTCACACCTGAACACAATCACCCTCCAAGAAACAGGTGTGAATGTTATAGCAGGACGAAGGTCGTTTCCGCTATATCTGAAGACAAAATACAAGTAAATCGTAGGGCAGCTCAGTGTAGCGCCTCAGCCACCAGCTCTAATATCTCCTTCGGCCCCTTGCCGATATTCTTGTCATCCTTGGCTATCGGCTGCCATACAGGTCCATGATGGGGTTCTGCGGCGATACATTGCTTTATCACCTCCGCGACATGTTCCTGACGGGGAGATCAGGCATCTAACAATCAGATATGGAGATGAAAACTTACTGCCGTTCCATGTTGGCGCTCAAATTTAACCCACCACGCCCAATGGTCCCCTATATCTCTATCCTGCTCGGTCGCCACCGACCGCGAGAACCACTGTCTTGCCTTTTCAATCTTCCTCTCCGCCCAGAATAATCTTGCAACAGTACAAGTGACGATAGCATTGTCCTTTGACTTCTTCAAAGCATCAACCGAACGTGATTTCCGTGTCGGACGAGACTCGGACCAGATCGACATGGACCAGAGTATCCCAGAGGCGGGACATTCTTGTAAGCCTCGTGCGAGCATAGCTTTGGCTTGTGCCGCACCCCCTGAGCGTTCCTCGACACCAACAGCCTCGGCCCAAAGCAACTCGTTCGCAGGGTTAACTAGACGTCCTTTCTCGAGTATAGCTCGTGCCTTGATGCTCTTCCCATCCAGTTCTTCAAGCTTGCTAGCAAGTACCCAAAGAGTGGCTTCCTTGGGACACGCCTTGAGTCCGGCGGCGTAGGATGCACGTGCGGCGGGATAGTTCTTTTGTAGTTGGTGGATCTGCCCCTGGATCATGTACAGTTTCGCGAACTTCGGGAATTTGGAAAGTGCGGTTGATAAGGTCTCAAGAGCGGCACCGTGCTGTCCCTGTTGTCGTTCGAAGACAGCGGATTTCATCCATATCTGAAGGAGGATGAGCGTGCGCTAATATGATAAAGGTGGAGGACTGCTTACTCTCTCGGTGTCTGCAGCAGTACGTGCACGGACGAGGAGTTCCCTAGCGACACCCAGTTCGCCGTTCTCCGCCTCAAGCTTAACGGCAGCAAGCCAGATCTGTTCACTTTCGGGATTAGCAAGGAAGGCCTTCCCGAGGACTTCACGAGCAGCAGGTACGTCGCCAGCTAGCCACTTTTCTTTGGCAGACATCAGCCATAGCACCTCCGCCTGAGGGCAATAGTGAACAGCCTGCGATAGCACGGCGTCAAGCGATTCACTGCAGAAACACGATGAGAAACATCGATGATAAATGTGAAAACACGCACCGTGTTCCGTGTGCTTTCTCGAGGTCTGCTGCCTTTCGCCACAGATTACGCTTATCGGGGAAGACCTTGAGCGCATACGCCAAAATCGCTCTCGCAGTCCCGACCATTCCTCTCGCCTCCGCACTCTCCGCATCTGCGACCCAGGTATCCAACCTGTCCTCTTCCTCGACCTCCATGCCCACAGTCGCCTTAATGATCGCTTCACACGTCCTCGGAGATCCTTCCGTCTCACATCGCTCTGCCTCCTTCAGCCACTGCTCACGCGTCAAAAGCACCTGGTGTCGTCTCAACTCCCGCACACCCGCCTCAATCGTCTTGTCCACCAAATCGAGCTCCTTATTACGCGCCTCGACGGGTTTATCGGAGTCCGAAGTTGCTTCTTGCTCGAGTAGACGACCGGCGGCGATCCAGATTTCGTGAGAGGTGGGGACAGATTTGCGGGCTTTGTTAAGGACTGCTTTGGCACGCTCGGGTGTTTCAAGACGCGCGAGAGCTAGCCAGAGTTCGACGGAAAGAGGAATGACTTCGACCGCGCGAGAGAGAAGGATACGAGCGTCCGATGCGGAGGTCTCGAGGTTAACAGTTTCCTTCCATAGTCGTACAGAATTGGGGATGTTTTCGAGGGCTACACGAAGCAATCAGAGGCACCCAGATTAATAAAATCGTATGAGAACACACCTTTGCGGAGTACACGCTTCTTCGCTTTTGGGTCTTGCTCAAGGTCTGCAGCGGCTAGCCATATCTTGGCGCTTTGTCCAACATGCTGGACTGCGTTAGCAAGAATAACTTTGGCGTCTTCGTTATTCTAGGATACGGGTAAAATCAACGTTTAGATATCGTGGAGGCAAAGATCACACTCACATGCAGTCGGGCAGCCTCGAGCCACACGTCCTCACTCTTCGGACATTGTTCGCAGCCCGCCTTGATTAGTTTGCGCGCGGCTACCATCCGGCCAGCGTGCTCCTCCAAACATGCGGCAGCGATCCAACCAGGAGCATGCTTAGGATTCGACTTGACGAGGGAATCGAAGAGCATCCGTGCACGTTTGATGTCACCGATCTCGGCCTCAGACTTCAGCACGACACTGTTCAGAGACGTGAGATAACCCTTTGGGTCCACAGAGGTGGCGGATCCAGAGGTTGTAGCCGTTCCGGAGATCTAGGTAATATGTAAGATCATCGAAATAAAACACTGTTTACGCGTTACTCACCTGATCCAGCTTCAGAGACAAAATTTTGTCTCGAGCCTGACCAATCTCCACAAAGTTCGTCATAGTCCCTGAGTCTGCGGGCGTTTCATATCCGCCGTTCTAAGACGAGGCAAGTCAGGTAAATCCTACAAAGTCCAAGAGAATCCCACCTCTTGCTGTCTCGTGTCTAGCGAGTTTTCGTACTCAGTCTTCGCTCTGTCGCCCACAATGACGCTATCGGGGACGACAAAGGTTCTCTCGTCCTTTCTTCTCTTCTTCCTGGTGAGATTACCTACTTCCGGTATGTTCTCCCATTCTGAATCGGTGACGACAGACAAGCCACGCTTCAAATCCGCAAACTGCTGCTGAATCTTTGGGCGCTCTGCACGGTGCTGCGCTAGCTCTGCATTTTCGCGTGCCTCCCTGAATTTGAACAGCGGTAAAATAAGTGAATGAGAATGAACGAGCTGACTAACCGGAAAGCACACACCTGCGTGCCCGTCTTCGCGCATCCATGTTCTGGTCAACAGAGTCGTATATCTTGTCGGCTTCTTCATCGTCCTGCTCGTATGTTGTACCAGCAAAAAGACCATATTCATTGTCTGGGTCTTGAAACTGATCTGGGTCGACTTCGGGTTCCTCACCACGTTTGGCCTGAGCTTCGCTGTATAAGAAAGGGCGCTTGAGTAGCTTTCAAGTAGATATGACCGTGCTACCTACGCCACTGCTTCTGCTGAAGGACCTTCTCTCGCTGGACCAATATCCGAACGAGTCGTGAAACCAGAAGCACTGAAATATCATCAATGAGCTGTTATTCTTGAGCTCATACGGAGTCACTCACCCTCGACCAAGACCAGCAACATACGACGCAGGTGCTGGCATTGACAGGAATGCCAGCTTGTTTTTGTTGTTGGCCGCCATGATGAAACTGCTGGAGGTTGTAGTGGGCGGTGTGTAAAGGTGCGAGCTCGCTGTCCGTGCCGACGACGAAAGAGGCGTTGTGCTGATATAATCCCACGCTTTCCCGAAGTCCGATCCGAGCGCCGAGAGTCTGAGACAGGGGCTCTGTTTGTTCGCTCTGAAAGTTCGTCGTGTATTTCAATGCCTGGCTGACAATCTCGCTCAGCAAACCTATCACGATGGAACCCAAGAAAGAAATTACAGTAGTTCACACGACACATCCACTCAGCCAACAGCTATTTCAGAGGCTGGCAACTCCCAGGAATGTCATCAAGTCGAACAGAAGTACCGCCCAAGTGGCCTGCACAAACTGCTCAACGACACTGGTTAAATTAATGACGTGTCAAAGGGTAGGTGGTTGCGCTCTGACGAGTGTTGATGTGAGTCTAACACACTTTCTCTCAAGTGCAAGAGCGTTTGGTATTGCTCAAAAGTGGTAAAGAATCATTTACTTTGTACGAACGGACTTTCACTCTGACTTTATCTTAACTCCAGTGTCAAACAACAGACTGGTGAGCATGATCTTGACGAAATCCCTGACGGTCTCAATGACTTCAACGACCAGGGCTCGCCATAAACAGACGTGCACGCTTGCTGAACGTTCGAAGGGTGTATTGAAGCTCGTCGAAACATTAGTCGCAAACATCACGCTCTTCCTTATGCTCGAGGTCTGCGCTATCCTTGACTTGGACCTTCTCAACCGCGACAACAGCAAAATTGGCTTCGACTTCCCTTTCATGGTTCGCGTTGACATTGGTATTGAGCCCTCCAACGTGCTCAATTTTATCAATCTCTGCATCGACAACCCTGTCGACTCAAAACTCGAGGGCATGATCCAAGTAAACCACTTCCACTCGCATATTCCCGGAAAATCTGGCTTCGCGCCTCTCACACCGAAGCGCATGGATATGTGGCGTACCGCAAGGGCTAAAGCCAATACGGATGGTGCATCTGGCCATCCTCTCGGCCTGCTCGAGTTCGTCAATGACAGTGAACATTCAATTACACTTCCCTTCCGTCTGGATTCTGGTGCTCGACACCTAGCGAAAAAGGCAGAGCCCTTTACGACTTTCTCGGCGCTCACTGGGAAGGCAGAGAAGCCAATGTCCGTGGCTTCATGCATGGAGTAAGCACCGAAAGCGCTCTGACCTGCTTCATTATTCAGTGATATCGATATTCAACAGATTCATCAACCTTCATATACGAGCCGACAAACAGAATCAGCTCAAACTGCGCACGGAGATGACAGAGGCTGATAAAGATACCGTTAAAGGTGTCAGTGATCGCGCAAACACCAGAGAAGCTGTTGTTTTTCTCAGAGAGAAGATGCGAAGAGAAACTCTCTACGCCAATATGCCTCTGCCTGAGTAGTGTTCTGATGATACAGTCGATGGACTTCGTGATACTCGTAGTGTACCGGCCAGTAATTTTAAGTTTCTACAGTGTACCCTAATCCATGAATCATCCCTGGCAACGAAAATTGGACATCTTCGGAGATGCTTGCAAGGTGCAGAGATGTCAATTTGTGTGATAAATGTGCATGCGTACGTACGGTGTGGTAACAAAGTCAAGCCAGAGTTTTGGATACCCATCTCGGATGCGCGGAGTAACACTAGAATAATCAAGAAGGTTATGCGTTGTTACTACAACTTACCTACAAGACACTTGCAGACTTTTTAATACTGCTCGCAGGTCGGTCTTAAAGTTTGTATGTTTGGATATCTCAGGCTGAATCAAGTCTGAACCAGGCTGCCATAACGCCCCTCAATCATGGCTTACCACTGGCAATCCAGTCCCTACCCCTAGAAAGACTCGCCCTCAGAACTCCTCAGAAACACCAGTCACCGGAATTTCACCACCATTAGCCGAAAGCCCCCCACAGTCCGAGTCCCTACATCATGATATAAGCACGCTGAGCGCTCTAATCGCCGATCGACAACGCGCTTCCATCTCCCAAAATACCCACTCTAAAAACTTTTATAGGACACGATGGCAGCGTATGGTCTGTCTTACTATTCCTCCAGGGCGGCCAAGCAATTGCTAGCTGCAGTAGCAATAGCACCATCAGGATCTGGGACCTAGAGAGCGGAGAACAGCCTCTCCGGAACACTCATATCCTTCGCCTTTTCGCCTGCCGGGCTCTACCTCGCAAGCGGCGTCTTGGATAGCAGAGTCATTGTCTGGAATCTGTCCACGAGAAGAGCAGAAGTCGACGCAATCCGGTGTGGTGGCAGCGTAAACTTCTCAAGTTCTCTCATGACGGCTCCAAGTTAGCAACGGCCTCCAGCGATAACCACACCCGCGTCTGGGAGTGGAGATTGGGAACAGTACTAGTTGGACCCACGGAAGGTCACACCAGCTTTGTCTCTTCTGTGGTCTGGTTTCCAGGCGACGAAGGACTTGTCACGGCGTCAGGAGACAAGGCGGTACGTCGATTGAAGGCTCTCACAGGGGAAGAACTCGGAGAACCGTTTGGAGCACATGAAAATGAAGTTGCCTTCCTAACCTTATCCACTGACGGAAGCTTGCTTGCGAGCACGTCAAGAGGCAACACGTTGAAGCTATGGAATGCAACTACCTTCGAACAACAAGGGAACACTTTCACTCGTTCGGACGAGGCTTTCGGTGCTGCCGTTTCTGTGGATAATAGATTTTTTGCTAGTACGTGCTTTGATGGGCTGATTTACCTATGGGAGGTACCTCCTGAGTCAGACAAGATTTCTTCGTATCTCGACGTGCGTATCTGGAATCTTCGAGATGCGAACACAATGACCCACTTCGCACTGCTAGCTTCCTGCTACCTCCCTCCCAGGAGATACGGATGCCGATGGTTTGGGGCAGTGCACGCAAAATCACCCAATTACGATCGATGACCTTCTCGATGCACGTCAGTTCTTCATACCGACACACAAGTCGTTATAATTCAACGACATACTTAGTTGCCAGCAGTATCGCGCCCGTCAGGCACTCGTGCCTGCGAGACAGGGAACATGGGTATTCCACACATCCCTAAGAAACGTTTTATAGAACGCTTCAAACTGCCCCGTCGACGCCATGTTGTGACATGGACGTCGATCTACAGGAGCGACCCGGGAAGATAGGAGCGGGGAAAGCTGAAGGTATTGAGGATGGCGGCCGCGAAGTTGAAAAAGGTCCGTTAAGCTCGGAAAGAGATTCAGATATTGTTGCGAACCTGACCTTGGCAGTTCGTCGTGGTGATGGGTCATGGTCTTGAAGCACAATGAAATGCAGCTCAGGATGCGGAAAATCAAGAAGCTGATGGTGGAGATAAGGACTTGGAGGAACGATATCGAGAATCGGACTCGAGCTCGGACCCGGAGAGCGTCCATGGA
The DNA here is from genome assembly GCA_000827185.1 of Hydnomerulius pinastri MD-312. Lineage (NCBI taxonomy): Eukaryota > Fungi > Basidiomycota > Agaricomycetes > Boletales > Leucogyrophana > Leucogyrophana pinastri. The sequence continues at coordinate 58,538 of KN839883.1, read as the reverse complement.
TTTTGCTGGAGGTCTTGTCATCGGGTATGTTATGAGATGATTACATGTCACATTCGAGAGGTTCGGCACAGGTTAACTAATAGACGCAGACCGCTGATCGTCCTAACAGGGCTACCACTCGTTTCTGAATGCCTTATGCCATCTATTGTATGGTGCCGAACGCCCTCCCAAACCGCCCCTCCACTCTTCTTAGTTTTCCCTTGCATTTCTTCCGACTCCTCTATCTATTCAAACCACTGTTCAGCTTGATGCAGGGTGAGATTTATGTCTTGAACTTACTGTTGCTCACTAATGATGCCAGTTTCAAATGACGCATTTTGGCAGATATTCAGGAAGGCACTCTGGCCCGATGCCGTAAAAATGTGTTGTGACTGGGGCTGCTGACGAGGTCGTCCCAACCGCAGGGATTGCTCCGACCGCGTTGGCTGCAAGGAGAGCGAAGATGGAAAAGGTGAAGCTTACGCGCATGATGGAGGTGTTTAGATTCGAAGGGGGTGTGGGGGATTTGTTCGTTGCAGTTGGTGTCACGCTACTGATGGGCTTTTATGCTCTCAGTGTTGCGATCCAGGGACGTCGCTCAACGGCAGATGCGTCAATGGTCACGAAATAATGGCCGGTGCGTCCGCTACGGGGCGCCTCCAGCAAGTTTCAAGTCATGCCGGTGGCCAAAGGAATACCCGCAGAATGTTATCGAATGTCGGACAAGATACCTACTATGTCGAGCCCGCCCACCGAAGCCAGAAACCTAGGTCAAAAAATAACACGATGGATAACGGTCATAAAGCATCACTGTATCACCGGTCGGACAACTAGATTTCAAATTCTGGAAGTAGTGAGCGCGCCTGGCGTCATTTACGGCGCTGAAACAAGACGCGGTGTCCTGCGCAGCCTTACTGCACATTGATTTGGAGCCATGAAGTCCTCGGGTTTCACCTGCGCTCATGCAACTGCCCGATGATGGCCGCTGTGAGGTAGAAAGCTCGCGATCATTTTCATTTCAAAGGTCCCAACTATTCTTACTACTCCGGCAGGTATTCGCCGCATTCCTTGTGTGCCTGCATTGCGCATTAATAGGAAATCCACTTCAGCCTCTGGCAGCCCTTCGGGATGAGCAAACTAACCCAAACCTCGAGATATCTGGACAGCTTCAAGTTCAAGGATCGAAGGGAACGATGGCCGACATTCCATCCCCGAGGTGTAGCCCCCGACTGACTCCTGTGCATACGCGTATCACGAGAGGGCTGCGCAGCGCCGGCTGATGATGGCTCAGGCTCTTATGACTTACACCTAATTGGAGGTGGCCCCGTTTCACGGGCGCGACTCGGATGTCATGGGTCACCGTGACGACGATACGACGTATCTGGGAGAACAGCCTCCTTGAACATAGCGCTCCGAGAGTCAAGGCATGTACAGGATGCAGGCGGTTTCCCGCGACGCCTGGGAACCAGTAAGATATTCTGGAACTGGCAAGGCACCGATGGTGTCGACGCCCTTTGTAGGTCGTTTGCAATAGGACGTCGTATACAGTTTGTTATTGCTCCCGCGAAGTTGTTTGGTTTGCAAGCCGTTGCCAAACAAACGAATACTTCAGAACAGGTTCGCCAGTGACACGCAGTTTCACACAGCGATGCATGAACGCTTGCTTTACGCACTTGAGCTACATAATGTTCATCGAACTTCAGCTATGAAACGCCACCGACCGCGCATGGTAGCACCTTTATCTAGCGAATTTATCTGTGTGACATTGTGGAGAAGCGCGCTCAGGCTGTAGCGGACAACGGAGTCTACCTTCGGGTTTCTTGACTTTATCGCTACCACGGTCTTTGGAATAATTGTCAGTTTAACATCTGTGTTCGTGCCCTACCCTCCAAGTTCCACATGCTGTTTGACCCAACCCGCCCGTAAGTGAGCTAGTACGCCTCCGACGGATGTCCAGTAATGAGTTTACCCTTGAACGCCGTCAGTGGACACTTGTTGAACGGACCCGTGGGATGCGCAGCGGAGTATGCTGAGCATAGCCCGCGGATCATGATTAAGGGGGCTTCACACTAGGGAATGGAGTGTTTCGTTTCACGCCAACACTCGAGAGGAACCGCACTCCCCGTCAAAGAATGCTCAACTCACAACAAAGTCTCTTGACAGGTGCTCGCACGATGGCACCGGGACCTATATCTGTCGTTGCAGCAGCCCTCAACTGGGTGCGTAATCAACTATTCTACTTGATAACTCTGCTGTGGCGACTATTATTGCAAAGACTCGTGATGTTTGTAGGTAGCAGCGAACAAGGTCAGCATACCGCACTTGGGGAATGTGTAACGTGACCGCTCTTAGGACGGCACGACCTCCTCGTCCTGATATTGGTCGAGCCACATTGCTCACAAGGTCTTATCAGACAGGATTATTGTCGGTCTTCAATCACCGAGTCGAAAAGCGACAAAGGGGTAACGTTTGCCCACGATTTACTTCCAGTGTACAATCAATATCTAAAATCTGAACCCCTATATTGTCGCCTTCCATAGCCCATTAACCAAATACCAGTCCTTCACTGTCCTTCGCTCTCCGCCCTTGTCGTCACCATACATGCCTTGGAGCTATAGCTCCCTAAGAAATGCAGAAATTGAGCAGTCTAATATTCTGCTCGGTGAGTGGCCGTCCTCCATTCCTGCGAGGTGGCCACTCACGTTTCAGCCAAATTAGAACCCGCATGTGGCAGGATGCTGGGGACACACTGGTCCGGGTCCAAGATGATATGGGTCAAATGGAGTAGCGCTTGGAGTCACCGTAGTTGTGGTTACAGTCACGGAACCGAGAGGGGTGAATGAGAGTGGAACATCAGGAAAAAATGAGGTATCTACGCGAGACTATATGGCCTATGGTGGTTATGTAGGTACCTAGGTAAGTACCCTTCATATAGACAACTGGTGAGCTAAGTACGCCTAGGTTGGGCGCTGTATAGGCTCGTTGGCCTGTAGGTTTATGTGTTGATTGGTCTGTAATAGCATAGGTTGTTCCCAACTATACCACTTTTTTCTTACTGCAGACCCCATTCTCGTCACACTATTATCGTCAGAACTGTCATATACAATGCAGCCGGCCTACTTAAAAGGAATCAACATGAAATCAGAGTGATACTAGTTTATTCTGAGTCCCCCATATATGGCGCTTGGTTGGTGTATCCGAGCCCACTACCCGACGCTCCCCTGTTGGCGGATGTGGTAGTAGTGTCTGCATCGTCGTCGGAATCTTCACGGCCCTCCCACTCTGCAGTGGCGGCAGCAAAATCGCTTTCGGAGAACTCCTCGTGAATGGGTGCGGTCACCACCTCCTCAGAGACGTTTCCGTGGCGTCTGTGAAATATATTATAACTTAGAACGGGACCGACCATAACGCAGTTGAAAAAGCTGGCAGTGAAGGTGCACGTACCGGGTGTGCTTGAGGAGTCGCTTACAGATGCGGGGCATGATGTTGGCGTCCTTCGTGCCTTCGTGAAAATTTGCAATCAACCTGTAATGATCTGCGAAGATTGACATATGCTGCTCCTCGTGGAACCTGGACTCTGTGCGAATGCCTGTCACCCACTCAGAGACACATGCCTCAATCTGGGGCCCGAATGTAAGATTATGCCAGGAGCCGAGTACAGGATGACTTACTCCCGTCAGGACTGCCGCTATGATACCAAAGGGAGCCCCACCAGTCGCAGGGTCTCGGAAGTATGACGGATACTTAACACCAAGCGATGTCTTCTTCTCGTAGCACCATTTAGTGATGGCGCGAAGGATGATGTCAGCCTCATACAATCCCGTCTTCTTCAAACGATCCTGTCGGCCAGAAGACAACTTGAATGTTAGAACAACCGGGTAAGAGTCTGGCTGTCATACCTTCCAAGCAAGATTCTTGCGGTTGGACAATAGCTCACGTGCAAGTCTGGCATTGGCCTGGATTACTGTAGTGCTGGTACTGTTGTTGACAAATCCATATTCGGCTTCGATGAGCAGTCGTACAGCACTCTTGAGGTCGCTTCGAATATTTGAGCCGCGGCTTGTAATCTGGGACCAATTTTGTGAAAAGAGACTCAGTAGTTTATAGCCCTAGTAGATAGACATTGTACTTACCAGTTTGTATCCGTCTTCATCGAAGTCCATCTTGACACCTTTTTCGCGGCATGCTTTGACCCAGGCCTCAGCAGACCAATCACGGCGCTGAACGTCATTCGGATAGAGTGAGACGTTGCAGAGGATGGCCTGGTAATGACCAACTGCAAGATGAATGAGTGATGCATACATCTTGTCGAAGTCGGCACTACGTGTTCGGCCGCGGCTTCCTCCCGAGGATAACTTCACCTTCTGGACCACCTGCAGTCCCTCCATCATAGCAAGTGGCGGTGGTCGTCGTTTCAGCGCCGTTGGAGTTTCGTGAGTGGATATGCTAGAAGGCATGCTGACATTGCGCCGCTGGGACTCCATAGGTTGACGAGTGGTGGTGGTATGCCTTGCCAAAGCAGGGTCGATGGTGAGGCTCGAGGGTGTGCATGTCTCCGATGGATGTAGCCTGGAGCGCGGGGCGGCAGGGCCAGTGGTGGCTGCGTTCTCGGCCTCTCGTTCTAAGGGCTCATACTCGCCTGTCCAACCATTATATCTAGTTCCTTCGGGGCGGTCGTCAGGGCCTCCACTCTGAGTGGATGTTTAACAAATGATAAGTATACCGGTACTATCAATAACATGTAGCGTAGACTATTATCACCACTCACCTGTATCCACTGAGCGCCTGCGTCATGTTGAAACGCCGAACCACCTGGGGGTGAGTCAAACTCATGATATCGCCGGTCACTTTCAGGTGACGAGCGGCAATCCTGCATTCCCTCACTAGTCAGTCCGAAAATTGAAGTTAGGAGGGTAGCTGAGCCTACCGGGATAGTATTAATGACATTCCCATTTCGAAGCGGCGGCCCACTGGTTGCTGTGTGGTCACTAGTTGGGTTAGCTGTAGGGGCCCTGAGGCCAGCCCGGTTGTAGAATATATCCTGAGAGGGAGGGAGGCTGGGTCGAGCTCTGGGAATATGTGTGTCACGACGGGACAGTTTCGGCGCAGTAGAGATTGGGTTCGGCACTTGAGGCCTTG
>KN839883.1:10464-46795 GCA_000827185.1 Hydnomerulius pinastri MD-312 | reverse complement strand
GCAGTAGAGATTGGGTTCGGCACTTGAGGCCTTGTTTCCTGTGTGAATATACAGTTATGTGAGCCACATTTCACGAAATACAGAGGCATTGCGGCTAACCTGTGCAGCCAAAGGAGAGATTTCACGTCTGGTAGGGGGCTGTGACATCTGAGGTATGTTGGGAGGTACCGTCATAGGAGCAGGGTGACCTTGATGAACTGGCTTAGCCTTCACTGGCTTTGTGAGATTAGCAGGACGAAACGTAAACTATAAGATAAAAATCATCAGCGTACTACACCCACAGGAGGCAAGACAACATGACCCACTGCCAAGTCGCCCATTGGCTCTTCTTCCTCGTCCACATCTTGTTCTTCGGACTCGGGCTCCAATGGAGCAAAGTCATTAATCTCTTCGAGAGCCTGCCTGGACCGGACAGCTTGTGTCAGATACCGCTGGTGACTTTGCATCTCTTTGGTGTGTATCGCATCAACTAGTGAATAAATTGTGTTGACTACGGTGAATCATCGAACCCAGCCTTGACGAGAAAATTTTTACCTTCAGCTTGCTTTTTAGCTGAGGGACGACGTGCTCGTGTGTCGCGTCCTCGCCCACCCATGTTTTGACTGTCTGGCTGAACATCCTGTGAGTGGGTACTGGTTGGTAGGGAACCTTGGGGCTCGGCGGATGGATTTTGTTGTGTTTTCTGTTTGCGTCGGCCCATAATCTGAGTGTAAGCTGACCAGCCTGAACACGTCAGTAGTTGAACGTGGTAACTTGGGGCCTTTCGGGGGGGCTGGGAGACTTAGAACAAACTGCGCCCCAAATTGCATAGTAAATTTGATGTTGATCGAGGGTGCACGGACCACCCGATTGATCGGAGTTGGGAAAGGGGGGGGGGATCCACTCACGAGGCCACCTAGACTTCACAGAGCTAAGTCTTGCCGTAGTGCACCATCCCCATCCTCATCACCTCTGGATCTGTTGAATCGTCATAAACATGCCAATCTGCAATGACTGTGGACATTGGATGCCTACCGTATCTGGCCTGAACAAGCACATATCCAGCGCACCAAAATGCAAGCAGAAATGGCAAGACCGCCTCAAAAACTTCAGCATCAATGTCTTTGATCTGGGAGGGGGATATGCAGACCCACCCATGGACGATGATGATGACGCTGAAAGCCTGAGCGGCACCACGGACGATGTTGCACACATGGACAGTGAGATACCCGATGGGGAGACCAGCCATGATCAACACCAAACTCCCCCTGAGTCCCACCAAAGCCTGCCGCCACCTCACAGTCCCTTCTCACCCGATCCTCGCCAGGCTAGAGTTGAGGAAGTCCCTGACGAACCCACTATATCAACTACAGAAGACACTCGATATATTGAAAGTTATCCTGACTCGTCAGCAGGTGCTCCGATTACGGATGAAACGTTGCCTACCAAGTTCCACAGGATCTTGCAGGGGCAGCGCGAGCAGAATGAGGATGTCTGGGGGACATTTGCAGACGAAGACGACTGGGAACTTGCCAAATGGCTGGCAGAGAATGTTGGTCAAACCCAAACCGACAAATTTTTGAAACTTCCAATGGTACGATGCACCACTGAATTCTAAACTCACCCAACTGATCTATCTGACTAGATTCAAAACCGAGCTGGTCCATCATACAAAAATAATCGGGCGTTCATGAAGAAAATCGACAGCTTACCAACAAAAGGTCCTGATTTCGCCTGCGACTTGATTCAGGTTGCAGGTGATCAGCTTGGCCCCAACGGCGAGATGATGACGACTGAGCTGGAGCTATGGCGGCGCAACCCTGTCGACTGCATTAATGAGCTGGTCGGAAATCCAACCTTCAAGGATTTAATGGCCTACGCACCTGAGCGCGCATACGAAGATGCAGAAGGGACTAAAAGGATCTATGATGAGATGTGGACATGTGATTGGTGGTGGGAGACACAAGTACGGCTTACCGTTTTGATGATGTTATGTGCCTGTACTGATAGGGGGGCTGTGATGTCCGTAGCAAAAGCTTCCTAATGGCGCGACCATTGCACCTGTGATTATAGCTTCAGACAAGACGAGCCTATCCCAATTTCGCGGAGATAAATCTGCATGGCCAGTCTATCTTACCATTGGCAATATTGAAAAGGCTACTCGTCGCCGACCACGGATGCATGCCGCTATTCTGATTGGTTACTTGCCCGTAGCGAAGCTAGACTGCTTCAGCAAGAAGACACGATCTGTGGCTGGTTACCGATTATTTCACGAATGCATGCGCCGCCTCTTGCAGCCACTGATCAAAGCCGGACGTGAAGGTGTCCCTATGGTTTGTGCGGACGGTAGGGTGCGATGTATCCACCCAATTCTTGCCGCCTACATAGCCGACCATCCTGAACAGTGTCTCATCGCGTGCACTAAGGAGTCCTTCTGCCCTAAGTGCCGCGTCCACCGAGATAACCGTGGAGAGCCATTGGCCTCACTCTTACGTGATGAAACCCGTACCCTCAAAATCTTGGAGCAAAAGGAATCAGGGCGCCGCGTCAAAGCTTACACTCACGAGGGCATTCGCCCTGTATATCGCCCCTTCTGGGCAGACCTCCCGCACTCCAATATATTCACGAGCATCACCCCAGACATTCTGCATCAGCTGCACAAGGGGGTGTTCCATGATCACCTATTAAGCTGGTGTCAGGAGATAGCAGGGGACGACGAAATTGATAAACGTTACCGCACGATGACGAACTATCCGGGACTACGATATTTCTCAAACGGCATCTCACTTGTCTCGCAATGGACTGGGACTGAGCATCGTGAGATGCAACGCGTCTTCATTGGTGTCCTTGCAGGCGCTGTCCAACCGACCGTCGTTCGCGCAGCTCGTGCTATATTAGATTTTATCTACTATGCACAGTTCCACTCGCACACGTCACAGTCCCTTGCGTCCTTGCAGTCTGCACTTGACGAGTTCCATGCCCATAAGCACGTCTTCGTTGACCTTGGAGTCCGAAAGGATTTCAACATACCTAAATTCCATTCCATGGAGCACTACGTCGAGTCCATCAAGTCCCGTGGATCCGCAGACGGCTTTAATACCGAATTCCCTGAGCGCCTTCACATTGACTTTGCAAAGGACGCTTACCATGCGACCAACAAGAAGGATTATGTCGCGCAAATGACAAAATGGCTTGCGCGGCAGGAGGCGGTTCACCAGTTCTCTGCTTATATTGACTGGGTTTTGCAGCGGTTTGACAAGCCTGAGGATGATGACGAGATGGATGAAGACGAAGCGCAAGAGACGCAGGTGGCAAGCGGTGGTGGCAACTTAGAAGCGGCGGGGGTTTTCCATCAACAACAACACCTTCCTAATCAAGCGATCAACGCCTCACCATCAACCACTGTCTCCTCTGTGACCCATGTTCTCGCTGCACGTCCACCATTCAAGGCCCTTACCATCGAGGCCATCACACAGCAATTTGGCGTTGTCAATTTGCTGGCAACGCTGTCCACTTATCTCCGCTCGGCTCCTCCTGGTCCCGGGCCCTTCAATGGAAATCCCCCGAGCCAGGCCCAAACCGGTACGCGTGCACCATCAACAGTCCTGGTCAGCGAATGGGACCGCTTTGACGCATATCGCCGCCTCTCTATTGCCTATCTCAAGATACCTCGCGCTGTCCACATCACCAAGGAATTCGACCGCATTCGAGCAACGCCTCCATCAGTGCCTGCAGGCCGCTCAGCAGGAAGTCCTGGCCGGTTCGACACCATACTGGTACGAACCGAAGGGGGAACCAACCATCATACTGGGGGGACTGCACTCGAGGGTGAGCATGGGGCATTTCAAGTCCAGCTCTTCGTTTATAATACTTACTGTATCTCTGTAACAGGACTACAAGTCGCCCAACTTCGTCTCATTTTTGAGATGCCCCATCACCTCCGCCAGGTAGGGCAACCATCAAGGTTGGCCTACATAGAGTGGTTCACCCCATTCCGAGCCCGTGACATGGATACTAATATGCATACTGTCACCCGGTCGTATTCAGGTCGTGCCCCTCGCTCGGAAGTGATTCCAGTTGATCGTATCGTCGGCAGTTGTCATCTGCTTCCAAAGTTTGGCACCCACGCAGATCGTGCATGGACTGCTGATAACGTTCTCGATCTATGTAAAACTTTCTACTTAAATACTTGGATTGACCTCTACAGCTTTTACCGTTTTCGCCCTGATTAAAACAAGTAGTAGCATCAGCTCAACCTTCCGCACCAATACAAGTAGATGACTGAATACTGGACATTGAGGTTAGATCTCAAGGTAGTAAAAGCCGGCATCACGCCACCAAAAGACTTGACAATTCTCTGTTCGTAGCATTTCCATACATCCCACAGTAGATACATGAGCCGTGGGAACCATCTAACGCCTACAACAGCCTATGATAGGTCACCGCAAACATCTTAACCTACATTGGCCTACGTATCCACGCTCACCCTACAGATTCAAACGTGATTCCTGATGAAGCGTATTTGCAAGCCCCCCAACCACGAAAAAGGCCACCGCAGAGATCAAGGCAGTAGTTCGCATATCGGGTGAGTGAAAGCAGATTTCGATTTTTTCTGCTGCTGTAACACTGAAGAGCTACTCTTATATGCGCTGACCCCAACGTTGTGCGCCAGGTCCACTCTATGAGCGACTCTTCCGTTCTGAATCGGTGATGTAGTGTTCATTCTTCGGTCGCCAAAGAATGTATCTCAGCGTCAAGTATCTCACCGCCACTCCCCTTACATGACAAAACTTGCTACCTTTTCGGCTGGATGGAGATGCGATCGGAATCCGTGAATACATTCAGCGCTGCTGGTTACCGGATGCCCGTACCTGTTTTCAACGCAGAAAAACGTGACACGTTCGATGTCGACCGCCCGTCACTTCGGGGCCGCTATCATGCCGTGATCCGCCACACGTCACACCTTAACATTTATTGGGTCGTGTCGTAGTCGGCGTTGAAAGCACCGAACTAGGTCACGCCAATTCGAACACCTACAGAGCTCTGAAGGATCAACGGTCAGCCATCTCCATATCATCACTTCGGCACCATGCAAGGTTTTTGCGTTCTAGCGCTCCCATAAATCTGAACCGGTTCATCAACACCGAACGATTGCTTGTCTTGTGCAGGAAATTCAACGGTCCAAGTCAAGACTTTATTTCGTATGAACTTGCTACCTATCTAAAGAGCGCCCCACATTCCCGCAACCGCTCGCACACCCTCATCACCTTTTCATCATCAACATTCGCAACCGAAAATCGAATCCATCTGTCCCAGCCTTCTTCTGCCAAACCCAGAGCTCGGCGTTGCGATTCATCCAGTTCATGGCAGAAGAATTGTATAGGCAGGACAAGGATTCCTAGTTCTTCCGCTAGACGCTGACAGAAATCGAGGGATGAAACATTTCGGAACGGATGTTTCACGAAGGCAAAGTAACCGCCCTGAGAGCCGATGGTCCAACCTGCTGGCAAGGACCTTTTAAAGATCTCGTGGCGCAATCTGAGAGCCTTGGCGCTTTCTTGGATGGAGCCTCTCAGTTCCGACAGAAGAGAAGAATTGGCTAGCGCGAGCTGCGGTGGCCGAGGAGCGCAAATCTGGAGACAGTCAAGGGTTGTTGTAACATGCTGCAGAAGGTCCGGGGACGCTGCAACCAACCCGAGGCGGTGTCCAGGGAATGCGTAAGACTTGGAGAACGAGAAGAGATGGATAAAGTTGGATCTCCAGGACCACGAGGGATCCATGATCTCGGTTTGAGTCTCAGAAAAGAGGTTGTGTGGAGGGTAGTGCTCGACAAAGTCACGGTATGTCTCGTCGAGTACAAGAGGGATATTGTTTTGGCGCGCGAGCTCTGCGAACTCGGCAATAAGCGCTGGCGAATACACCGCGCCGGTCTATCTCGACTGAGTGAGACCGCGACGGCGCCAGAGTCATAAGAAACTAACCGGGTTGTTTGGAGTAACCATTGCGATTGCTTTTGTTTTTGGTGAGATGAGCCTCCTGCACTCATCAGGCGAAGGTAAAAAGCCTTCTTCCGACCGCGTGTACAGTGGAACGGACTTGATGCCGAGCAAGTTCATGCTCATGCTATGGCGTCAGGTCAAATCAGAAACTGTCCAAGAAACCGAGATCGGAAAGGTACCATACTGATGATTGAAGTACCTTATGATCGTTGATGAGCACGGTGATCAAATCGATAAAGGTTGGATCTACCATGGTACAGGGAGTATCACTTCGTCGCCAGGATCTGCCAAGCACATCACTGTGGCTACGAAAGCCATGTTACAGCCGGAAGTGAAGGCAATGTCTTCAGCAGTAACGTCTGCATTTTGACCATACACTGTTCGCATCTCCTGAGCAAATGCGGAACGCAATTTGGGCTCCCCTAGTGCATGGCAGTAGCCCGAGCTTGAGGGAGACGACGAGGTCTTTGCCAGCGCATCCAGCAGAACATTCGGTGGCGGAGTACCGGGTACTCCCTGTGACATATCGAGTAGTGGGCGACCGGGGGATGGGATGTAAGCTGAAGCCCATGCTTTAGCCCGGGGTATCCTTAGGTGACGTCGTGAATCAGTACCCAGGTTAATAGAGCAGCGGGCCAATCAATAAGAACTGGGGAGACGCACGGAGGTGGGATAGTGCTTAGCACACCTCGAGAGAGACGGAATGCGAGGCCAGACCCTGGCGACATTTTGGCAACGATTTGTACCATGATAGCTCAGAGGACAATGGATCACTACCGGTGGGCAGTAGACCCCGCAATGGTGATTGCACAAGCTAGTTCTCAACGATTACAGAGGAAGTGTGCAGGAGGTTGGAAAGGACCTGATTGGCTTCAACTTTCAAGTACTGGAACGAGGACGTTAGATGGGATTCAAAGCGACCAGGATCCTGTCTCAAGCTTCTCAAGCATGACCGCTGTCGCCGCGCACTCGCCGCGCCATGATGGGGAAAATAAGGGAAAATCAGAAAAGCCACGGCCGAAGAATCACGGCATCGGAGTTCAGCTGATGTCATTATTCGCTAGAACTTCCTTCACTGGTTAACCTTCGCAGCAGGCGAAGCATGACCAGTTGGCAGTGGGCCAGAAGTTGCGCAGAACAAATGTGTCCGATCGACCGACTCGGGGGACACGAGCCGAATCAACTCCTCAGGCACACGCTCACAACAACTCGACTGCGAAGAAACTTTGTTTTATGATCACAGATCTGAACGAAAGCCTACATACTAGTACTGTAACATACACCTCTGTTCTTAATATACACCAGGAATCAATCTGTACCTCACTCGACTTGCCCAGTTCTCCCACTCCCGTCCAAATTTCTCCGCTAATATCTTATCCTCGCCTGATGTTCTCTCCAAGAGCGTAACCGAAACCACTGTAGTAATCATACACCAAGCAATTGCCAGCCCCCTGACCCATGATATATCCAATACGCCTGAGAGTCGCAGCCATGATCCTGGGGTTCCATGCATTGCGTATGCGCCAACGACACATATGAGTGTGCCTGTGTAACCTGGGTGGCGAACAATCGAGTAAGGGCCAGCAGTCACAAGCTGGTGTTCTTTTCGGACGCAGAGCTTGAAAGTGAAGAATCGGCCCAGAGCGCGATAGCACTGTAAGCGAATTGTCCCCGCCATGATAAAGAGCAGACTCCCAACAACAAATGCCGGCGTCAAATTACTGGAATCTACCGGCCCAAGGGTATCTAAGGTGGTCACCAGGTTTGTTGGGCACTGCGACAGAGGTATGTAGCGCTTCAAGATTACTGTGGCCTCTGCAGCTGTTACGAGCCACATCATGCTCTGAGGAAGGGGTGAGAGTTCTTTCTCCAGCTGATATCAACTCTCAAACCTTCAGTGAGCTGCTACAGAAAGAGCCGATGTAACCCATAAGCACCTCCCGCGCCGTTGGAGTGATAACTTTCTCGTCTGGATCAGGAGTGGATGGCGCAGTGAGAGATACATGGTATCCTATCGCTGAGGCAGCAAGAAAAGGTAGTTTGATCAGAGGCATTGGGGAGTTGCGGAAGATTGTAGCGAGCCATAGGCATCTCAGACCTGGACATATAAGGCTAGGGACCATGGTATCAGCTGCCAGCATGCTTCATGTCGTAAACAAAACATGGCAGGATACCTCCAGGTCATCGTGGGCCCACCAAAGCAGTCACTGTGACTTCTCCATCCCAGCATCGATGATAGGTTCTCCACCATGACACAGCCATGGAGAGAGCGTGAGGCCCCAATGAAAGTTCTATCGGTGTGCCACCTTCGATGTTCATCGCGAGGGTACATACTAGTTACTGTACTCCCACAGGGACGTTCTGACGTCAGTAACTTTCAGCCACATCAACGGAGCCGATCATCAAACTTGATATCAGGCACCAATCAGTCTGCGGCGCTCAGCGGTTATCTCTGAGGCGCCCTTACTTTCCTCGGATAACCTCGATGACCGCGGCAAGGCGGTCTTTTGAGGTAACGATGGTGATGCCTCAAGCTATGTCTGTACTGTGATCCATCTCGGTGGCGCCCTGTCCGCTCGGTGCCGGACGAAATGGTTGCGTGACTTGCTTCGTCTCTCGTCTAAACCTAGATGGAGCTGCAAATCACTTGGCACGAGGACTTGGGGATGCCAATGAGAGTATTATAAGACCTAGGTACTCACCGACTTCAATTTTACAGAGGAGCACCGACCTCAGGAGCACAGACCGCGCATTGCCGGGTGATAAGGGAACACGAGCTGTACGCAGCGCTGTGATAGACTCAGTAAGGCATCAAGGTACATACAGTTAAGAACTGCACTTTATCAAGCAGAAACATGTTGACAGAAAGTCATTTGAACAGGCCAGCGCATCGTGAATAGCTTTTGACAATCGAAAATGGTTTTGCTTTTACCTTGATCAAGGGGCCCCCGCGCATAGCCTGAGGAAAGTCTTGACGTTTTAAGCCAACAAGGTCATCTGCCGCGGAGCAGCCAATGGTGAACATAGAAATAATCAACCACATGTTTTTATTTCGTGCTTGGGTGGTCCTGATGGGGGTAACATGATGATTGTCGACAGAAATGCAGTGGCGTGGCATTGGCTCCCGTTCATTGCCACAGACCCAAATAGGCAGCCGTAGTAATCCCGTCCTCCTGCGGTTGTTATTCTCGTTTCAAGTTCTGTGAACTGCTGTCAGAAAAATCCAAATGAAACTCAGACATCAACTTCAAACCAGCGCCGAGAACAGCAATATGGAAGAGGCGTTCCTACAAATACGGCCATGGACACCCAGATGCTAACCGTTTATTATTCTACGAAGCTTCCTCGAGCCAGTTAGGAGGCATATTCGCGATGGCGTTGTCACGACCTTCGACGCCCGAAACGAGCCAGATATTTCTTAACAGCTCAGGTTCGGTGGTAGTTGATTCAGAACAGGCGACCCTCGTCGGAGAGTCCGGATCGTTCAAGGATGCAGGCCCCGAACACCCCCCCAAAGACGCCAAATTCTGGCTCATCTTCATTTCCCTCTGCACTTGTTTGATCTTGTCTGCCCTCGAGCTATCTTCCGTTTCGACTGCACTTCCAACCATCGCAAATGCACTCCATGCCTCTCAATTCGTATGGGTTGGATCGGCATATGCCATGGCGTCAACCTCTTTCCTCCCCATGAGCGGGGGCCTTGCACAGTCATTCGGGCGAAGACCAACTATGCTGCTGTCAATCGCATTGTTTGCTCTCGGCAGTGGGATATGCGGTGGCGCGACCAGCATGAATATGCTCATCGCAGGCCGCGCTGTGCAAGGGTTAGGCGGAGGGGGAATCCAGTCTGTTAGTGGAATAATTTTAGCCGACCTGGTTTCACTCCAAGAGAGAGGATTATACGCAGGGCTTTTCGGACTGTGAGACTGTTGCCTCTTTCAACAACCGTCATCGAGACCTAAAAAATCTTTCGCAGGACGTGGAGCTTGGCCGTGTCCATTGGTCCGGTTGTGGGCGGTAGTCTGGCCTCTCAAGGACAGTGGCGCTGGCTTTTCTGTAGGACATGCCGAATCGTGGGCTGAGACCAAAAGAGCTTATCAATGATGCAGACCTCAATCTTCCGATTTGCGCCATCGCAGCGCTTCTGGTGCTGATCCTCCTTGATCTGCCAACACCGAAAGGCTCTTTCCGCGACAAATTTGTTAGCTTGGATTGGGCGTAAGTCTGGTCAGATCATGATGGCTGGTGTCTGACTCTCCACAGAGGAAATATACTTGTAGTTGGAAGCTCGATATCGTGCACACTGGCACTGACGTGGGGCGGCGTGACAGCACCTTGGAATTCTGTCAGAGTCCTCGCGCCATTAATCATCGGCTTGGTGGGATTAGTTGCATTTTTTATCTATGAAGCAACGGTACCCAAAAACCCGTTGGTGAGCTCAACCATTTGCGTCCGCTGTCGTCATTTGTCTAACGCTTGTTTTAGGTTCCAATCACCCTCATGACGAATCGCACAGGAGTCAGCGGGTAGGAAACAAGGTTTTGATGGCCTCTGACCAGTATGTACTGACTGATTCCCGTTTCAGCTATCTTCAGACTTTCGTGGCCAGTGTCATCGCGCTCTGTGTTGCCTGTACGTCTTCTTGATCGATCCCGCTTTCCTCATCTGATGTCCCATAATAGATTTCTTCCCTGTGTTTTTCCAGGGGTGCAAAGGCGCATCCGCAGTAAAATCAGGAGTTTATGGTCTCGGTATGTCGGCCTTAGCCCCCGCGGCAATCGTCAGTGGTATTCTCGTGAAGAAAACCGGCCGGTATCGACCACAGATGTGGGTGGGCTGGTGTATCCTGCTCCTTGGCCTGGGTTTGATGAGTTCTCTGCACGCGACTACCTCGAGTGGTTTCGCTGTTGGATTTCTGGTGCTTGTGGGTATTGGTATCGGGTAAGCTCCTTTTCGCTCTCGGTCATAGTTATCATCTAATAGTTTTATAGCATCGAGTACGCGACGACTATGTATCCGATTCAAGCGCCCCTATCAGTCACGCAAAATGCGCCTGCTCTAGCGTTCATGTGGTTCCTCCGGTCGTTTGCAGGGGTAAGGTTCCTTTCATATGACACTGACTGGTATTGACAGGTCGGGCAGGTCTGGGGAGTCACTATTGGAAGTACTGTCATCCAGAACGAGCTTGCCAAACGGCTACCGTCTGCATTTACTTCGGGCATCCCCGAGGGAAGCGGCCTTGCCTACGCTCTCATACCAGAACTTCCACTTTTACCACCTCAGCTTCTGAGTGAGGTGGAGGAGGCGTTTGCGGGCAGCTTGACCGTGATGTGGCAGGTGTTGGTCGGCATCGCTGGCCTCGGTCTACTGTGCTCTATCCCCATGAAAGGGCTACCACTGACAAGCAGCCTAGACGAAGAATGGACCTTGAAAAAGGAGAGTAGAACTAGCGGCTCGTCCGAGAACCTTTACGCTGAACAAGCTTGATGAGTGTTCCAACCTCACGCATATGTTACGACTTGATGACCGGGCTCTTCTAACTTAACTTAACTTAGCATATATTCGTTCTTAATGGGCTCTTGTATCTTATAGTCATGTAATTGGATTTGGGGCGGATCCGCTCGCTTTGCAGTCACAATTAATCGATCGTTACGACAAGGACTTCGGGTCGTATACTGGAAGGTTCCTGCTTTGGATGCGGGGCGGGCCAATCATTGCGGGACTGTATAACCGTCAGCGGAGGATATAAGCGAGATGAACAAACTGACCTGGTGGGAAATCAAGCTCTTCGTCACCGAGATACCATGCCCCTATCGAAAGTGTGTCAGCCTTGGTCACTAAACGATAAACTCGAAATCCTTACTATCGCCAGTCATGTATCTCTCGTTGTATGTAGAACCATCTCCAAGCCAATGGAATCTGTTCTTGACACCGTTGAGAGACTCATAGTTATAATCTTCCCACCGAGGTCGCTCGAAGGCCCGAATAGCATGGAGGCAGGAGCCAGGATATAACCCCACAACCCTACCATCCTCCTTGCCCATCTTATACCACGATCGACACTTTGCGCTATAAACCGTCTACTGACACGTTAGTCTGAGACTATCCCCTGAGCAAATCACCTACCCCTGGGAAATAAGCCTGGGGTCTGCTTAGCTTCGATTTTAAACACGAGGATTAGACGGACGTACTTCGAGATATTGATCGAAGTCTTCAACAGCTTCTCGCTTGACCTCGATGCTCTTCAGCCGCTCGCGCTGCATCTTAAGCAGAGCAGCGGCAGCGTACTCTACTTCCCGTTCGATGAGAATAAGTAATGAGCCAGCGCCCACGCCGGAGTTTGGTCCCAGGCAGTTGAACCAGTTAGGAAATCCGTCGGTACACAACGAAAGATATGTCACTGGGTGCGGGTCAAATCGCTCTTGTAAAGTTAGACCAGAACGACCAATGACTGGGAATGGGAACTTGTAGTCCGTGTCGTAACCTTTAACAAATATGAAGTCACAGTCGCAACAGCTATATACTGAATTGCACCCACCAGTTGCGCAAATGAGAATATCGAGGTCATAGTGCTGACCATCAGTTGTTTCCAGGCCTGTGGGTGTGATACGTTTGGTGTCTTTCGGGACAAAATCAACCTGCAGGAAAGTCGTAAAAAAGGGAGATCCAGTAGATATTTGAAACGCACGTTTTCTTCACAGAGCGCCTCCAAATATCCCGGACCAGGAGTAAGTCTCCGACACGCAACAGGGAAGTCGGGCACAACTGGCTTTATACGTAAGCAGAAGAATAAGTAAAGTCGAGTCGAGTCAATCAAGACGCACTATGGTCGGCAATCCATAGCTTCTTCTCCAATCGACGTTTCATGTTCTCCACGAATTGTCTGCGATCTTCGGCCTGTCGCTCTGCATTCCGCAGGGTAAATTTATGTACAGACTGGATGAGACTAAGCACTCTGATACCGCGGGGGAATTTCAAAATGCCTGACATTGAGCTCAGCTTCTAGTTGTCGTCGGAAACCCTTATAAAACTCGGGGTTTCTGAACATCCCTTTGTCCTGCTCATCGAATATATCTGCGAGAAAAAAGGTGAGTAATGGATGGATGTAACCTTGCTCGATTTTAAAATTCGTACAGTTGGCGGCATCAGAATCACGCTTCAGCATATCTGCCAGCTTGTCTGCGAAGAATGGCGTAGCTAGCCAAGTTTTTCCGCGAACAAAGTTGTGTAGCTTCCCAACATATGGCTGAAGGGCCGGGACCATCTGTATCGCTGACGACCCCTGGTATAGCTCTTGTTTAACGACCGGAAGCCCGCGCGAAGAGAAGGTTGCTTACGACTCCAATAACTCCCACTCTCTTGTCCTTCCAATCCTTCACTCCTTCTCGCCAATCATCCGTGTCCCAATCCGCCGAATGGATGAGTTTCCCCTTAAAGTCCTTCAATCCCTCGATTTTGGGCCAAGACCATCGACTCAGTCCACCAGCACCACAAAGCACGAAGTCAGCAGTGTCTTCGAACTCCTCGAACGACGGCTTGTCAACAGTATGGTCGGCCGCCGGTTTTCGGATTTTCAGATGCCATTTACCCTCCGCTTCGTCGTATCGAGCATGGATAAGTTCGTGCTGAAGTTTAATGTAGGCCGCGAGTTTATACTTCTCGACCACCCGCTCCAGATATGCACGTATTTCAGGGCCAGGGGCGTAAAAGGAAGACCACTCTGGCTGCAGAAGGTGAGTCTCGGTGTAGGTAGAAGGTGGCATTTCTCACGTTCTCTTCGAATGTGAATTGATACTGGGGTCACATATAAGAAAGGTTGAACGGAGAGAGGTAACAAACGCACTGTGTGGGATGGTATATCACAAGAAAGGCCCTGTGAAGACGAGTGAGAGTCCGAGGACAGGGGGTTTTATAACGGTGGTCTTACGGGATATCTATTCGAGTACCACGTCCCCCCTACTCCAGCGTTCTTCTCGTAGATCGTCAGGTCAAGATTCTTGAGCCGCTGCGGAAACCTAGCCAGTAACGTTCAGAACAATCAGCATATATTGTAATGAGACCTACCGGATGCCGGCTGCGATGCCACTGTAACCCGCACCAATGACAACCACTTTCATTGGTCTGTCTTCGTCAATGGCGAACTGACCTAGGGAGAATGTCGGCTCCTCGGTACCCACGTCCTTCAGTGGAGAGGGCGTCGCGCTTGTCTTTGTCCCGTTCTGGGGGAGAGTGCCATTAATATTAGCCCCTTTCGTGCTGGGCTTGCGGGATGGCAAGAAACTGCTCAGAGAGCGGAGGAGCCCAGGTGCCATGATTCCGTCCAAGTACAATTCCACCCTATCTCAACTCATGACTTTCGAGATATAGCCGACCATGGTAGAAACTTTTGGCGAGACTTTCATAGGTCTCTCGCCGGCAAAAAGTTGGTGCTACAACAATGACGATGGTGGGAATGTGCAAAATGGTTGTGAGAACGAGGAGCCAAAGAAGTCTGAATTGTACCCCATTGGACCGACCACATTACCCCGGACTGGTCCCGACCCCGTCAGGTGGCAGACACTGAAGTAAGCCTGGCGGGAGTTGTCTCACTCTTACTTGGGTTCGTGTACTGGAGAGTTTCTGGCGTTTGAGTTTCCGGCGATTAAAGCTATTGAGTAGGGAGCACCGACGATTTTCGTGGAAGTAAGGACAACACCGAAGGTCCCTACGATTTGTCAACTTGGGGGCCTGTTACGATCGTCGTGCGCCGTTCGTCATGGGACAGAGTATCCAAATGCCTCGCGAATACAAGAGTAGCATCAAGCCGCATTTGACTAAGGCGGGAACCCCGCGGGAGAAGATGAGCGCAATTCGACTGGAAGGGCCGGCGCAGAACGTAGGTTGTTCGGAAGCTTCTCACGAACGAATTTGACCTAGGCTAAGCACCTTATAAGTGCCTACGAATTACAGGACATGCCACAGAGCAAGAACCGGCGCTTGACTAAAAGGGCAGTCGGTATGACCACTCTGGTGCTTGTAACCATCCGTCGCTGATACTGAGGGCCAAGCACCCGAGAGGGCGACAGGAAAGGGGCTTCGGGTTGCTTTCGCTAGAGTCCCGAGAGGTCAAAGTTCCCGGTGTTTGGAAGGGTTCCGATACTCCACTTGGGGCGTAGCTCGACCGTATAGTCGTCGTAGTTTTCCGCGAGAAACCTGTACATGGAGGCCCACCCTACCATCACAGCGTTATCTGAAGTTCGAAGTCAGAACATGTAGCAGAGCTCTTGAGTAACTCATACCAGTGCACAGCTCGATGGGAGGGAAGGTGAGCGATATTTCTCGCTCAGGACTGTGTTTTTCCAACGCTTCCTTCAACCTGAGAGGAAAATGTTAGCCCGTTCGTGGGATACTTGGAGTAAAGCCAAACCTGGATCTCAAGAACGAGTTGCTGGCCACTCCGCCGCTGGCAACGACATGTCGTACGTCAATATCTTTCCTCTCAAGCATGGAAAGGCATTGGACGAGCTTCGCACAAAGTTGTCGAACAGCTGCATCCTGGAACGCACGACCGAGAGCGACTCGGTGGGCTTCAGTTAGGTATAGCTCGGAAGCGGCAATGTACCGGTCCACAGCGGAGTGAAGGCCGCTATACGAGAATGCGAGCTTTCCAGGCATAGGGACGGCAAACGGCTCTATGTAAGGAGCATCAGATTCCTTAATGTCCTTGCGGCAGAACTCTTCGAGAGAAGCCGCAGGCCCTCGGTTGCCCCAGGGCATCTTCAGCATGCGAGCCACCTTATCATAAGCGCGACCTATGCTCTCATCCACCGTGTTGGCGAGGATTTGAAAAGATGAGGGTGACTTCGCTAGAACAAGAAGGGTATGGCCACCGGAAACGAGCAATGTAAGGAAAGGAAACTCGGGACGTTGAGCGGTTGGTGAAGTGAGGAGGGGTGTTAGTGCATGAGCTTGCTGGATTGTATTCAGCAACAACAGCTCAGAAAAACGTAGACAAGCAAGAATGAAGTGACGGAGCTCACCATGTGATGAACGCCGACCACGGGCTTACCAAGGGCGGAAGCGAGGGTCTTGGCAGCATTGGCTCCGACACTGAGACATCCACCAATACCTGAAATCAAGCTGTGTTGATCTTGTTTGCTGAATTCACCTTGCGAGCCCAACGTACCTGGTCCTCTGGTAAAGGCCACGCCGTCTATATCTTGTGCAGATAACTTGGCTTCCTTGAGCGCTCTTTGCACAGCAGTTGGCTAAACGGCACGCTAAATCGGAATCCATCCAAAGAGCAATTAGATTATACTGCTGACCATATTGCGTTGATGACCCTCGATCGCAATCATAGGATGGATTCCCCCAAAGCCTTCATGTCTGGGCAAAATGAGATATTGCGGATACATGCAATGGAGTACATACAGGTCGTGTTGCTTTATGACAACGTTTGAAAGGATCTCTCGAGACGATGTCACCACTGCCGCGCAAGTATCATCTGCCGAGCTTTCCACAGTTAGCACTGTGAAAAGCCGGGAGTTGCATAGTGCACCTGAACAAATACGAGATTTCAGATTGAAGACGTTCAGAGAGGTATTACCATTGTTCTTCAGATGAACACCTTGCGCAAGCAGTATGCTTGTGCGGCATGATTGAAAAGCTGCAGCTCCTCTAGCCAACTTGAACGACATGCAAGAGAAGTTACACAGCCACCCGTCCAAGGATACATGAAAATTTGCACCGCCACCAAACACCCGATTTCTCAATTTGGTGAAGCACGGTCACCGACGACGAAATTGTTCTTCACCAACACCAACGCGATGAGCTCCAGCAGAATAACGGCCTCAGCGTCGCGGCTCGCAAGGGTAGCTGCTCAACGTACCTCAAAACTCACCAGATCTCGATTTGCACCTACCGCCGCTGCTGGATTAATTTTGGCGAGACATGCAAGTTCGTCCGCAGACGAGCAGACTCGTGCAAAATCTGAAGAGTTGTTGGATACTCTCATGGGCTCAACGGGAGGTCTCAGCCCCATGAACATACAGCCCGTCGCCCAAACAATCATGAACCCAACCTCTACAAACGTGGATCCGAAAGCTACCATGTTCATCCCTCCCGCCAACGACCCTCTCCTCGAGCATCTCACCTCCGCATTACAAAGCCACGGCAAGCGTTCCAGGGCAGCACGTTTGGTTTCCCGCATGCTCCTTCATATTCACGCGTCAACGCGGGCACCACCCGTACCCATCGTGCGGGAGGCAATCATGGCTGCATCGCCAGCAATCAGGTGCTTGTCACATAGACATGTTACCAAGACGGTCATCACGCCTGTGCCGCTCACTGAAAAGCAGCGCGTCCACGCAGGTGTCAAGGCGATAATGTCGGCCAGTGAATCGAAACCTGGGAAGACGGTCGATGTGAGGCTGGCAGGAGAAATGATTGCCGTGGTGCGGGGAGAGAGCAGAGCGCTTGAGGAAAAAGTGCGCATTCACAAACTAGCAATGGTGAACAGGTAGGTTACACCGTCGGCTGCTATATCTATCTCGCTGAGCATCATTCACAGGGGCAATATAAAGAGGTATTAATCGTACCAGATGCACGCAGGCTTCTTTCGTTTTTTGTTTGCATAGTAGTGTCCCCGTCCCATCAATTTACTGTTTTCGAGTTCAGCAACCCGACCTTTATTCCACACCCATGCAAGTATATAGGGCAGAGCCACGGGTCTCTGGCGATAAAACACGCTCGCTCAATGACATAGAAACTAAACAGATAACTGTACATGTTCGCAAACAGTCGCCAAGGTCACCAGCCTCGTTCGCTACAAAAGTTGTTCAAAAAAGCCACGGAACTAGCCTATAGTCTACTTTCTGGCTCCATTGCTCCCATTGCTCCCCAAATGCAGCGTGTAAGATTTGATCCTCGCGCACGCACCTCTCTACCATGATAACGGACGACAAGACCACCCATAGCACCCACACAGCGCCCCAGCCAGTATAGACGACACCGCACTCATATGCCCAAGAGCCCCTGGTAGTGTTGGCGAGAGTTGCACTGCTGAGTGCGAGGATCGCGCCAGTATAAGCCGGATGCCGTACAAATGCGTACGGCCCGGTTGTGACGAGCTTGTGCTTCGATAAAAGCGCAAGCTGAAAGGTAAATAACCTTCCGAGAGCGCGATAACACCAAAGTCGGATGCCCATTCCCAGGACACCGAGGACGCAAGCGATCAGCACGACGGGGTTGAAGGAAATATGTTGGGCACACGTTCCTGAGGCGAGGTCGTACTCTGGCGGAGCGAGGAATTGCATGGCTATCGCGATAATCTCAATAAAGCTGGGTAGAATGAAGATGTACTAAAATTGCGGTAACGCTGTGAGTCATCGAGCACGAAAGTCTCGCCGTGAGCGGAAACATACTCTGAAGAATGGAGTGAGGACCCTCATTGACATCCTTTCGAGCCGCGAGACGTCTAGCAGCTCCTCGTCACTCGGAGGAGGATTGGGAGGAGTCATCGCGATATGCAACGCAAACGTGGTACATAGGACCACGGCGAATCTGAGGAGTGTACCTCCGTTCGCAGAAACGACTTCCACTGGTGTGGTCATTGAGTGAATTCGTTGTTTGGGGAGAATCGTGGGGGCCGTTTCCTGAGGTGACATGGACGCAGTTTATATGACCATAGGGCGAACTTTGCCGAAGCTTGATAAATTCATTGAGGGGCAGGCTTTACACACAGGGTTGCCAGCGCTCATAGGTCAAGGGATACTTAGTCCCGAAATGTAGGCCCGAAAGACTGTTGGGTTTGCATAAGATGTCGTTTCCGCAACGTAAGACCGTCATTAGCAGGAGTGGCAACTTGAAGTTAGCGCTGTGTTGTGAGTTAGGTGACATACTGGCAAATAAAGTTTCCGAGTTGTGATGTGCCAACTTGAACACCAGACCTGATAAGTATTAAGCGTGTGTTAAGATGTGGGCGAAAGATGTCGAAGATCTTCAACAGGCATGTTCGGCTCCCTGTGCAAGTGTTCTTGTACGTACTTATCTTCTGCAAAGAGCACTCGGTTGTTGCCCAAGACCCCTGGTATGGCAAATTACCATGGTCTGGATTCAGGAATAGCGCACATTGGACCTGGTCCAGGGCCCTGGCAGCTTCAGCGTGGCAGGATGTTCGGTCAGTAAGTAGGGAGAAGCGATGACCCGGACACTATGACACTATGAGGAGGATGTAAGCATTGTCATGACGGGGATGTCATCATACTACCGGGGATTCGTACATTTGCTCCATGTGATGCGGTTGTCAAAGATGAAGCTTAAGGTTCAGCTATCTGACAATAGGATAGCTTTCAAGGCATGGCACGGTGTCTCGGGCGTGGCGTACACCCTCGAGGTCATACTTACTGAAACTTTTGAGTCGGAGGTCGGTACGAACGTTGCGATTGGATAGAGTTACCATGAACTTCAACTTGTTGCCGGGAAATTGCTGATAAACGGGGAAGGTGACACAGAAAAACGAAGTGGCGTTCGAGGGCTGATGGGTCAAATCAGGCATGGAACGTGAGTGTGAGACAGGAAGGCGCACTATGTTTGATGGAGATTTTCAGTCAGCCAGCCGAACCGCTGGCGGTACAGGGTATGACTGATGACAGAGCGCGATGCGGTTCTACGCACTAAAAATCCAGTCCTAAATCATATTATATCACGGTGGATGCTCAGCGCTCAGCAGTGACTATAGCCTCAAATGAAAAACACGTCAATTGTGCGTAGTAACAAATACATGGTTCACGACTTCATTCTTGACTTTTTGCGACTCCCTACCGCTTACAACTTGGAGCCGGAGACACCCTCAGTGTACCTCTTCTCAGCCTCCTCGAAGTTGATGACGTTCCAGATGGCGTTGAGGTACTAGCAAAATATCGGCAGGTGATCTGAGCGTCAAGCTGCAATGTGATATCAAATAATCACTCACGTCAACCTTCACGTTGAGATATTGGAGGTAGAAAGCGTGTTCCCAGATGTCGACACCAATGACGGGGATGTGGGTCAAGAGAGGGTCCTGGTTGGCGGTCGTCGTGATCTCGAGACGCTTGGTCGTGGGGTTCAAGCCCTACAAGCCCATCAAGGGAAATCAATCAGAAAATAACAGGGGGCGCCTAAGAATCAGACGTACGAGCCAGCCCCAGCCAGAGCCCTGGATGCCAGCGGTAGTGGCGTTGAACTCTTTCTTGAGAGCATCGAGCGATCCAAAGGTCGAGTCAATTGCCTGCTTCAATGGACCCTCCTTAAGAACACCACCGTTGCCCTTCCCCTCGTTGGCAGCGGGCGCGAGGTTCTTCCAGAAGAGGGAGTGGTTGATGTGGCCTGGGAGGGGTAATGACGTGAGATGAGGTTATCGATGACGATAGCGATAAGATAGGCTTATAGCCGCTCTCCCGCAACTTCCGCTCATAAGATAGAGAAGAGTAGATACGTACCACCACCGTTGAACCGCAGGGCAGCCTGGAGCGCAATACGCTCCTTGGGGGTAGTAGTCTTGGCGTAGTTGGTCTCAGCAGCGTTGAGAGCGGTGACATAGGTTTGGTGGTGCTTCTTGTGGTGAAGCTCCATAATTTGCCTCGAGATGTAAGGCTCGAGAGCATCGTAGGGGTATGGGAGGTCGGGGAGAGTGTGCTGGCCAGACATGATTTACAATAAAGGGATGTTCGAGGAGTTGGTTGTGGTAGAAGACAAGAGTGATGGGAATGCGTGATTTAGGAGAATGTATTGTATGGCCACGCTGATATCATCCATTTATCTTAGTTGTCTTATGTTTATCTTCCGACAGCCTTCTCCTCCAGGTCACGCTTCCTCCACTTTGCTTGATCATCCCAGGGGAAAATGACTCGATATCGCACCATAAATTACCAAGCTGCGTGATACATGACAGGCCAATTCGCGTTTATCTTACAATAAAATACATCCTCCATCAAACTGTAGCACACACCGCGACCAAAGACAAGGGGAACACATAACGATCCAATCTATATCACTGAAGCCCCACATCACGATATACCAATCATCAGTAATCAGACAACGGCAAAACCTTTCCTGCTCAGCGCCAGGCGCGCCGTGGACCGTTATTCAGCCACGCTCTGAAATAGAACGAAGTTTGAGCACCCACCAATATTCGCATAAGGACTTCGTTTGCGGCCTCCGAGCAGCTCCATATCTCCGCTGTCAAAGAACGAATAGCCGGCTGTATCACACAGTCTGAAGTTGAGCCCAAGAGAAGCTTATCAAACCACGGAATGACGCACGCATGGTATCCTCGTCATCGCTGGTTCCATCATCAGAACCACTATGACCGTTGATTGGCCGACCGGTCTTCGAGTCACGTAGGATACCCGAGTGATCGACAAACGGTGCTGGTCGCTCGTTGGCCGATAAATGCAGCTGAATGAGGATTCGCTGCACGTCATGTAGGTAGCTTTGCAGCGTATCCAAGTATCGACGCGTTTGCAGGTGCTTCGAGGATGCGACACTGCAAATCATAATAGAAGGCGTCAGGGGCGTAAAGAAACGAACGGGTCAAGAAAGACTGACATGCTTATCCCATTCTCCTTTATGATATATCCAATACCATAGCCGTCCGCGGCTACTGGACCAAATCCGAAAAGACGAAGTGCAGGGTTACCGCAGTTCGAGGTCGAGAGGATCGAAGTGCTGAGCAGATTCCAGCCTGGGTCAGCAAAGATCGAGGGAAGAACTGATTTCTGTGATCCGCCGGTGCCATTTGGAAGGGGATCATCTGGGTGGGGGTCAAGGTTTCCACTCAGTTGACGTTGGTGAAGGCAGTACAATGCATAAAGATGTCTGGACTATAGCTCAGCGCCACCATTCGGCGTTTTACGTGCTTGACTGACCTGTCTTGCCCAAGACCTTGACTGCATTCCTTCGTCAGCTTCACGTGTCGTTCGCAGGCTTTTCGCAGGGCGCCGATCTTCTGTTCGTTGGGAGCCTCTGAGAAAAATGTCTATTGTTGCGCAAGTGAGTGTGGGACAGAGACTACGCGAACTTGCGGAGGATAAAGCACACAAACCTTGGTGAAGTCTACACTTTCCGGTTGTACAGTCCGGATCGCTTCGGTCCGACCATGTAAGAACGCCTTGGTCATTGCTGGCTCGTATGTGCATTCCGTCCTCCCTGCAACGACTGACTCAACACGCGACTCATCCTGGGTGAATGTAATCCCTCACCATATAGTCCGAAATACGCCGCTTGGAAAGCCATCTGCACGAATGCGTCGGGGCTAAACCCATGGCTAGTGATGAAGTTCTTTCCGTAACTTCTGAACTCCAACGCCTGGCAGTCGTTCTGGCATATCAAGTCACTCAACCGTGTCTCTGCGAATCGAATACCGACACGGATCTGGGGGGTGAGAGTCCACATGAGCTTGGCGGGAGACGTGTCGTAGACGTGGGAGGCCGAGGAAGTACTGGAGATGGACGAGGCATTGACATGTTTGCCTGGGACTGACTTGGGAGGCTTGTAAGACTTGGCGTACGGAGAGAGTGGTGCGTGGAAGAGTGTTGGCGCCGAAGGATTGATGGAGCGAGCGAGGAGCATGAGACCTTCAGTGAAAACATCGGCAGCGAACCTAAGACCAGGTATAACGTTTAGCGAAAGCAGCGCTCGCGAAAAGTCGTTGTACAGTACCTAAGTACCGTGTGCCCATCGACACCAGTATGTTCAAAGTTGATTCCTGCGGCACCGTCCGCACAGACGATTATTTGAAGCTACGTGCAAACCTTATTATTTTGGGCAACTTCGACGATGCGCAAGCCATACCTTATCATACCACCTGTTGGTACAAGTTCCCACTTGTACGCCTTCTCGTAAATCATATGTTCCACACAGGAAATTAGAGCATAGAGCAGCCAAGTCTTCTCCGCTTTCGCGCTTCCGTTTGTCCGATTGTGCCTCCACGCCTTCTCGAGCAGGCGCCGCGTCGTCCAAGCATACAACAAATAATGCATCGTCAACGAGCCGTAGACACGCAGCATTAGTACGGTCCTCCGAGAGTGCATGTCGTAGTCGAGACCATGTCTTTCTGTTCTCGGTTGTGAGCACTCCTATGGCAGTGCGAGCGACCTTCGTCGGTTTTGTTAGAGTAGAGACAGGAGGGACTGTTACGGACGCCTACCTCTGTAATAGGGGTCTTGTCTGCATCCTTCACAATCGCCTGGAGGTTCCGAAGTACTTCGCGTTCTGTCAAGAGAGGGCGATTCTCTTCGTCAAGAGTGTCGAACCAATCTAGAACGGGGCCGTTGAAATTAAATAGCAAAGTCAGATATTGCAAGGTCTGAAACTCACAAAACTGCCCCCGTCGAAGGACGACGATATGGCGTGCGGCTTCGTTGACAAGCATCTTACATCCTCTCTAAATCCGCTGTCAACACATGTCTGGGTGAATTACTTGGTCGTCATACCTCGGTAGGTATCCGGGCAGTGCCGAATAGTCTTGTATACTGGTCCATGTCCAGTGGGCGACCACGGACTGCATCAGGATCAAGTAGTCCAGCACGGAGGTCATGTATAAAGCCGAGAGACGAGACGATCAGAGAGGCTGCTCGAGGTAGTTGAGAACCGCGATCTGGTGTAGGGTCGTTCCTTTCGAAGCGGATGGGGCGTCAACAACGATACTCATAGTTAGGGGTGCAACGTACTCGAGCACGAAGAAGGGATTCAGGGCAAGGACGACGGGATCACTGTGTGATAGATAGCTTTCGTACCTATAAGTGGAACGCCAGGGGAAATTTAGGTGGTGCCACGATTAGACACGATCTCGAGCCACAAAGGCGCAGAAGCAATCTCACCAGAAGTCCTCAATATAGCTGCATGTGCCGAGCCAAAGAAAAGCCGCAAGAATCACAACGGCTTCAACGTCTGTCCTATTTCGAGCTACATTGTAGCAACATACCTTGCTCGTTCTGCTGCCCATCCCTTGAGTCGCTCCTGAAGCGCTGGACCCTCTCCTTCGAGGAAGCTCTGGACTGCACGAGTGGTTGCGACATGCTCTTGGTCGTCTTGTAAACCACGAAGTGCTGTCAAGTATCGTTTACATGTATCCTCGAGAGGGGGAATAGGGAGCTTTGGTAGGGTGGCCTGGCTTGTGAGGGTTCGGTCAGGTGAAGGAGTCTTGGGATGGAACGTCGTGGTTGGGTTCGCCATGGTGGTATACGACGACCTCAGTAACTTGGAATGATGACCAGGAGAAGTGGAATGGGGGGATATAACAGCGAAAGTCGGTTGATTTCTGTGTCATACTGCGATTGCCTTAATACCCCACAGTTGACCTGATCAAGCCTTGATTGGAAAGTGCGGAGCTAGGGAACGCCGTCACAAGCCATCCTCAACGGCAACCCCAACTCAGCTTTACCCTGCCACTTTGGCTCTAGTTCTGAACTTCATCCAGGCTCAAGCTCAGTCTGCTTTATCCCTTATCCAGTCCGTTCAATCATGCCGAATAAAATCACAGCTTCGTCGTACACGCGCCAGGGAACATCAACCAGCCGTAACTGAAATCTCGTGCTTCTTGCGAGCTTCTCTGCCTTCATCTAAGGCTGTTCTGAGCAATCACATGGACATATAGCGGGGCAGACTACCATCGTAGAGGCCTGAAATGCTTCACGGCCAACTATTCCACGCTCAAACTCCGTTTTGTTACTTTCTTTGACCGTCTTCTCGTGCTTCTTCTCGTACGCCTCGACCTGCCGAGAAATGTAACCTCTCCTTCATCCAACTACCGGCGGCTTCTCGGCCCAGAGCTTTACCCTCAAGCCGAAACTTACGGACGCTGCTCGAGGCTGCTGTGCCTATAGCGGCTTCGGATGTTCATTCTTTAATTATGGGGCATCTCTGACCCGGAGCCGTCTGGCTGCCTGGGTTCATCCATGGCTGGCCATTCCCCTCGGAGGTGTGCGCGCAGCGTAATTATCACAACAGGTATCCTTGAATGACAAAAGTTAGCGTCAAGTATCGGCCGTCTTGAGCTTATCAAGGACAGCTCGATCTCCACAAATCGAAAATCCCGCTCCATTCGGACGTGTATTTTGTTGTTCACTGTCAAGCTTTCTTATACATCCAGCCTGAAGAGGTTTCGCCCCTTCACACTTGAGAGGCAAGGTCTGTATAGTAAGGATAATGCTTGTCACCACCTTTCGTCATCGATCATCTGACTGTTGTATAAGGGGAAGGCTAAAGCATTCTGTTTGTGAATTCAGGATGCCGGCTTCCAGACCCTCATGCCCGATGTCCTTTCCACGTATGTAACTCACAATTCCCATCGCACACTTCTAGCAACGAGGGGTTCCTAGCCATTCCACCCACGATGACCTGACCTGAACATCGTCGAGTTGACGTGCTTCTCCATCGGGCTCACGCGCCCTAAGTATGGAACACCGACTATCGGCGATCTCGAGGGTCCCTTAAACGACGAGCAGATTCAGCTGCAAGCCTTTCTTCGTGAGCGCGAATTCTGAGTTGTCGCCATAAAGTTGACATATTCTGTCGCAGGAGACCATTCATTCAGGCCAGCATCGTAGTATCTGCACTATTTGAGTGACGATAGCGGACCAGCTCACGGAAAGCGTCCCAGTCGCCGGTTTTCTGCAGTATAGCTTCCATCAACCTATGGAATACCTTGTCTCCCTCCACGTAGGCGATCGACACAGTGGCGTCGAATATAAGCTTAGTTAGCACGTAGGGAGCCTCCATCTGGTCAGTAGACTCGTTAACGCAGATCACCCAGGTCGTTGTCAGCTCGGATGCTTGACAGTATATTACAGTTGTACAACTTCAATAAAAGCATGTTAAAACCAACGACAGCTGATGGTGACGCCTGTTACCAGCCGACAGCACCGTAGCATCAAGCATCAACCCAAATGCTCCCAGCGAGGTCCCTCACGAGCTGGAGCTTCTGTTTCATGTCATGCGCGGTAAGGAGGTTTCCTTCCTCATGCGAAGCAAAACCACATTGTGGGGAGACGCAAATTCTTTGTAGGGCTTCATCGACGCTCTCTCCCGTACCGCTAGCCACGATCCTCGCTGCATCCAGTACACGCTCCTTGAGTACTGTCTTGTCTTCAAGCGTGGGGAACTTGCTGGTGATGAGCCCCAGTACAAGACTCTTGTGCTTTGGGACATGTCGCAAGGGTTCGAATGTACCTGACCACGAGCTCTGTCAACAGCCGATAGGAATGGGTGGAGAGCCAACTCACCGGCGCGCTCCGTGTCGTATTCCAGGTAGTAGCAGTCCACGTTGACCTCGTTGAACAGCTTTGTGGCAATAGCATCATAGCCGCCCTCGGAGAAGTGCATCGAGTGTCTGAAGTTACCACGACAGAGGTGGATGCCGACTGTCATGTCCGGTTTGCGACCAGCAAGACAGTTGTTGTAAAGGCGGATGTAGGAGTCGAACAGAGCGTCGGGGTCCTCTCCTTCGTCTCTCATGCCTTTCAGCATGGAAACGTCGCAGAAGTAAGCCAAAAGAGGGTCGTCAATTTGGATGTTGCGGCAGCCCGCAGCGTAGAGGATATCGAGCTCGCGCCGATATGCGACAGCGATATCATCAAAATAGGCTTCGCGATCAGGGTAGACCTCGTGCCGGAAGGCATGCTCGCCTGAGGTACATCAACCAATGTTCAAAGATCATCACAAGGGGGGGGGATTCACCATGACGCAAGTGGAACCACTCGGGAGCCACTGTCGTCAGTTTTAAGCTGGGCACCTCCTCTGGACGAACTAGAGCCTTCAAGGCTTCGAACTGCGGTAGATATCCAGACTTGACGTGTTTGATCTTGCCTGTGCACAGGGTTGTAGTCCCAAACTTCACCTCTTGCACTGCGGTGCATTAGCACCAAACCTCGAGATTCTTGTGGAGCGTACTCACTACTGTTCGTGAATGCGTATATGTCGGGGACATAAAGCTGCAAAGTGACAAATTAATCAATATCTTTGAGACGTCGATCGTCTGCCTACTTGCCTTGAATATCTCAAGGGGTGGGTTTTCAACCTCTTTGATGGACGTCAGCGCTATTCCTGGAGGTTGCGGAGAAATTTACCTTCGAAACCTTCTAAAAACTCGAAGAAACCATCGTAGAACCTAAGGCAAAGATGAGAGAAAGCAATCAATGATAGCAACGGTCAAGACAAACATATGGCGCCTAGAGATGTGTCAGTGGCCGTGTGATGCGAGGTTGATCTTATCAGCTGACCTATATTCGCCATCCGTGATACCCTTTATACCTGCGCTTCGCTGCATATCAATGGCGTCAATGATAGCTCGATCCTCCAATTCGCGCAGTTGTTGTTGGGTAATCTCATGCTTGTCGAACTTTTTTCGCGCGTTGAGAAGATAATCAGGGCGGAGGAGGGACCCGACGTGCTCAGCGCGGAAAGGTGGAGTTCGTCTTGGTGACATTTCGCTGGGGAAATAAAAAGTGGTGTTGAACGGCAGGTTCACGAGGGTGCTATGCTTTATACGGGCATTTGGATAATCATCATACCGCTCAGTGACATAAAAGTTCATTGTTTCAGCAACTTGAGATCCGGCGGCCACATGTCCGTCAAAATGTGGTGCACTTGACTTTGCCAAAAACAGTGAACTACACGAAGATATGCCGCCCTGGTAGGTTTTCGTCCCATTCGGTCAGGGGTCGGAACCGATCGTTGAGGACATCTCTCCATTCAGATGCGGCATATTTGAGTGACCTAAATTGGTAGACCTGTAGATCACAAGAGTCGTGAAGAAGCCCATTAAAGGCGAATGGAACGATGAGCGTTTGTAGCGCATTTGACTCTTCGTCCTATTTCGACTTGAAATACGTCAGCGGCACGGGGGAAACGAGGTGACTTACCCTCTTCCGGGCAGATGTTCACACCGGTACTTCGACCGATCAGCGGATTGCTGCTCTAAGTCTGACGCGGGCCCGCCGGGTACACTTCTTAGGCGGCTATATGTAGAGAACTTTTACGCCAGCGAGAAGTGAATTGTTTCGAAACAGCTGTGAATACCAAAAGCTGAATCGTGATAGGCGGCCTAGGGACTGAAGAAATACTGGCAAGTGACCAACCTCCAAAGATGGCTCACAGCGAAATAAATAGAGACCAGTCCAACCTAGGTGTCGTCTAAGAATGACTGTGTAAGACCCTAGTTGACGCGGACGACAACAGTCGCTTTCATATGAGCGGAGTAAGTAGCACGGTCAGTAAATACGATGCAAGTTCTGTGCGCGGACTGCGTAAGAAACCATGCGGACCCGATGTTAGTTGTGGTTTCAAAGGGGATGAGCAAGGACTCACAGATATTGGATTGAGTCGAGAATGGGATGAATGTCAGAAGTCTACGCACGTCAATATCTAATCCTACTCCTTCAGCTCCCAACTAATACCACAACCGCAGCCTCCCTTTGCTTGTGGGTTGGCAGCCACTCGAAAAGAGCTTCCTATGAGCTCAGTGGCATAGTCAATTATTGAACCGTTGATCATAGAGAGCGACACGGGATCAATATATAAGTTCGAGGGTCGGATATCAGGGTGCGTCAAGTGGCTAGCGCGAGCAATGAGTTTAGGGGGTACTCTGTGAGTACGATGAACGTACTAGTCCTCTGGACTACGCTTTGTTGCGAGCTCCATCTTATATTGGTATCCGTGACACCCACCTGATTCTACGGCAATGCGTAGCGCTGCATTAGGATTACTCTCGCGCCCGACCATTCTCCTAAGTTGCTACATACAACAGTTAAAAGCTGGGTGTCGTTGATTGTGAGGGAACGTACTTCTGCGGCGCGATTGGTGAGGGAAATCTGGATTTGGTCTTGGGGTATCAAGTCAACGTCCATCTCCCGCTCTTCGAGATCTTGAGTAGTTGGCGCTGTGAGGAGTACGGTAGGTGCTTTCGGGATATCTGAGGTTCCAGCGGACGAGGACAGGTGACGTGTATGAGTAGAGAACCCCGGTGATACCGATTGTGACGAAGAGACGCAGGGTTGCGTGGGGGATGCGAGTGTATAAGTGCGAGGATGTGGGCTAGAGGTGCGGAAGTAGGAGTGTGTTACATGTTTCCAGCATCTTGGAGACTTGCCAAGGCGTGTGAGTGCGACAAGGCCAGCTGTACCACTCATTTTCGTCTGTGTTCCACTTCACCGACGTCGTCCTCGTTGAGATTGAGTTCAATGTCCAGGACGTCGTTGTCATCTCAGAAGTGCTTGCTAAACAGGGACCCCGTCGGCTCGCTACCACGTGACATTGACCCAGTCAATGATCCAAGACCCCGAATTGCTTACTGTTGTATCTTGCCTCCACTGCTGAGTTCATCGTCAACGACAACGTCGACGACAAAATGTCCGCTCCAACATCCAAGGTTTCATTTACAGTTCGTCGTCCAACACCAATATCTCGCCCATCATCTTCTGGCCCAGAGTCGGATCGTCAGTTCAAGGTTCCTGCACTTCCTCGACACCTGGCGAGTGCTGGAAGTTCTGGGACTGGAAGCCCACTGGCAGGTTCACCCAGGACATTTAGTTCTCGAGAGGATTCAGATGACGATGATGAAAGTGGAATAGTATTCACCAATAGCTCGGGTCAACGTGCTAGCGACGGACATCATAATGATTCAAGTGACGGCGAAGATGAGAGAGCCGAGGACGAGCTCGTGACAGGGTTCGACCAGTTTGGTGTACAGCGGTGCGTTGATTCTAGCCTTATATCCTGTTCCAGTAAGATTCAGCTCACAAAAGCTCTCCTACGTAACAATCGCCGTGTTGTGCACTCCAGTTTAATCGAGAAGAAAAAGAAGACGCCCGAGGGACCTCTTGTCATTCCCTCCCTGCCAAATCCTGACTGGCGTGAGGCCGCTCGAAAGCGTCGCGCTGCTTCCCGCACGCAACCTTACACCTCTCGTTCCACTCCCTCATTTGTTCCAGACTCCGCTCGTGCTGCCACAGGTGCAGACGGGAGCGTTGGTGGTCTGGGGACGAGGGATGCGATAAATTCTGGACCTCAGCTCTCCGGGTTGCAGGTTAAGAAACAAGCCAAGATTGAGGCCGATGAAGAAAACGTTTCAATAGAAGAAACAGAAATTATGACTACCTTCACAGACGAAGTCAAGATGGAGGTTGAAGAATCAGAGGACCAGAAGGCTCTCCGCGCAATCCTTGCTGGCGACGACGAGTCTTCTGCCGCGGCTGCGATCGACGTCATTCCTGTGCTATCCGAGACTGACGCGTTGAAACAAGACGTTGAAGCCCTACCTGACGTCGCTACGGCCGACGACTACGCTCGCGTCCCCATCTCAGCTTTTGGCATCGCAATGCTGCGTGGGATGGGTTGGACAGAGGGTACCGTGGCGTCAAAATCAGAGAAGGGAAAGAAGAGCGGTCTCATAGAGCCCTATCTGCCGCAAGCACGGCCTGCTTTACTGGGCATTGGAGCTAAGGAACGGGAGCCAGACGATGATGGGAGCGGAAAGAATAAAAAGAAGCAGAGAGGACAAGAAAAGCGGTATATTCCTGTCGTGAGAAGGGACAGTGGGAGGGACGAGAGTGGAGGAAGTAGGTCCGGTACGGTTTCCAGGAGAGCCTCGTGGTCACCAACACGAAGGGAAAGAGGTGAACACGTGCAGGACAGGGATCGGAGCCGGTACGATGACCGCGAGCGGAGAAGGGACCGTGACCGTGATTACGAGGACAAAAGGAAGGATAGGGATTACGATGGCAGAGGTCGTGATCGCGACAGGGGAAAGGGCTACAGTGATCGGGATATGGATACGGATGGCCGGCGGGAGCGTGACCGTGCTAATGGTTACGACGATCGAGAGAGAAGGAAGGAGAGAAGAGTCGAGTCGGAACGAGATCGCACAAGACTGAGGGATCATCGTGACGACCGAGATGGTGACAGAGAGGGGCGCAGTCGTCGAGACAGAGATAGGCGAGATTAGACCCCACAGTAGGTTACAAGATGCTGCAGTCGGTGAATATATAAGATGTATGCTCACTGCTCTCGGCTAGACGCCCTTGGCAGTGGTGCTGAACTTCTCGTTCTGTTTGTTAGTAGATGGATATCTAGTCATTGACTAGACTATGCGTTAGCTATGCGACGGGATGGCAGATATCGAGGATGCAGGCGGCCAGTGAAAGACAGGTCATTGACCTGACAAGTGCCGCCATCAGTAAACCTTCGCAAATCCTGTGAGCTCGTACGAGCTCATACGAGCGTCACCGGATGGCAAGATGGCAAGAATACGGGCTAGACTTCATTATCCTCAGGATTGATAGTTTTTCCGCCACACAGGAGGTCTCGATAGATCAAAGCCAAAGAAAGGGACGCATGTCCACCACAGAAGGTATCGTGAAAGAAGGTGGGCCGATTATGGTAAGTTCCCGAAACTAGAGCTGCTGCCCAACATCACTAGCCTCTGCGGGGTGGCGGCATACTCGTGGAGGTCGTTGTCCACGAGCGAGGGGTTCCAAGTGTGGAGCAAGATGCTGGAGGATGACGTGCAGGGGGAGAAACGCCCTATCAGAGCGTTCATGGGGATCGAGTCTGTATGTCAGCGAGGGGCTGCCCGGCGGGAGTGGTTGGGTTGGGAAAGCGAGAACTGCTCTGGAGCGGATGAGGAGAGGGTAATATGTATCTGTCCTGAGCTCAACGGTAGAAATCGAAGAAAATTAAGGCGCCGTCATCCTATCCAAATGGGTCGTATGTGCTGAGCATGCATCGGCCCAGTCAAGGCGAAGCTTCGCGGACGCGTCGCGTAGGAGGTCTGAAAGCGATGTTCGCGTGGATCACATCACCGCCCCCACCATTTGATATCAAAGAAGAAAGTGAGATCGATAAATGGCGTTCGTCGTCGTCATATGTTACTCATTCACAAGTATATCACCTAGGATTGCAGCGCACCTCAATCGTTAGGTTTCAATGCAAGGGAGGTTCGATAAAGGCTGACGATGCTGGGCAAGGGAACCAGTACGGTGATGATCACCCTGAACCGCACAGATGCACTAGTAGACTGAGTACCGCGAATCATACAGATATACAAACCCTCTCGACGTGGTCAACGAAGGATGGGTGGACATGCACGAGCCCCAATTGGATACTTTTGGGGTTCGATACCGACATTGAATTTATAGCTGGCCTTCCTCGGGAATAACGACGTTCCTCGTAGATGCCAATGGGAGTAGGGGTGGGGACGAGGCTGCGAGGCAGACAACAAATGTGTTGACTTCGGCGGGGCGTGTGATCCGACAGTATACAAGCAGTGCTGAGACAATTTGGTGTGCTACACGAGGGGGAGTGTGGGCATCTCGTGCAGTGAGCATGACGGGAGTAAGTGTGATTGGTTGCTAAACGGGTCGTGCGTCGCGGCGTGCTGAATGGCCCACGGTATTGGGTCACAGGTGACTGCATGCTGGCTTGGTGTGGAGGAAGAAGGAATTCCGCACAGTACTCAAGTACTCACCCATCACCTCGCTGCTCAAATCGCGTGGACGCCTGGTATTCTGCGATCGGGGTGCGGATGTACATGGATAAGATGATGTATCTAGCGTGGATCAGTCGAAAAGGAAAGGGCTGTACATGCTCATTTTTGAGTGCATTATGACCTCGCCGCTGAACCATGCATGGCAAGACGAGCCCATGCTGCTAATTAGGGATCGCACGCGTTTGCCGCATGTCCTACCTATTACCGCCGCTGCGTGGTGTGCAGAAAAGAGGAAGCGTCGTGTTTATACCAGTGCACTCGAACTGAAAGGTTGAGCGAAGGTTTCCTCAAGAGTCAAGATGTGTCTTGCCGCAGTAATGGGTGTCCGCCACGTCTTGAAGGCGTCGAAAGAAAGGTTGCAGCGAGTATGCAGCTCACTGTATTGTGGAGGAAAAGCCGTGAGTGCGGCGGCGGCGAATGGTGGTGAGTTTGACAGAAGCTGATGATGTCAGCGACGTCAGCCTGAGAGAAGCAATGATTGTCTTGCTTTCGACTCTTAGTAGACCTGCCTAGGTTTTCTTATAGAACTTACAGCTGACTGATGATTTTTGTCTTCCAACAGATGGCGAGCAGGGCCATAGCCAGGACCACAAAGCCAGCGAAGGTCATGGTGTGAACACTGAGCAGCTCGGACTGGCGGACAACCATTTCAGTGAGTCTCTTGACATCTGTCACTCCAGGCGTGAGCGGCCACGAGAACGCGATCGAATACTTTTTCTTGCACAGGTCATGTTGAGTTGGCAGTAGTCCCCAACGCGACCGAGCAAGACGGCAGTCCCGATGCAGTTGTCACAGGACAGAGCGCGAACTTGAACGCTGCTGATGCGCGTGCTCTGCTCGCCTTTCTCCCAAGTGAAGGTGGGTCTCGTCTTGGGCATCGCGAACTCTACCGTAGCGTCGTTCCTAACTAATAACGACAGCTCAGCTGGACGAAAGGCCCCTTGACTATGTTCCGCCCACAAGCTCGAAGGAGGAGGATGCCCCCTCGGCCTCCTGCGTTGGTGACACTGGTACGTTCACCCGTTCTATACTAGCATCCATGTTAACTCCCAAGGTCTTTATCCCTACCCATAGAGTCTCAAAACCGCTCCCTAGTGTGCACCAAATGTTGGGAGCACTTCTACGCGGGACCTCACATCCTCCAACCCTTCATCTCAAAATCGAACATCGAATACACCACCAGCCTAGCCGAGCTCGAAAGATCCGCAAACATCTGTTCCATGTGTCGCTTCTTCCTAGAGTCAATCCAACTACGACAAAAGTTTACCCATAACTACCTCGAGATCGGTGGTCCGTCAGAACAGGTTCTCCTGAAAGTCAGCACGGGCACGAGGACAAAATATCCAAATTCGGAGACTGCGTGGCTTGCACTTCATTGCAATGATGAGCTGCGAGTCGGAACTTTCGTCGTGTGCTCAGGTAGGACCTGTGTTCTATACACCAGAAGCGCATAGCTGATATGTCTTGGAAAGACGATCCCACCACTGCTAGCTACATTCGTAGGAGGGACATAAACTTCAATGTCGGGTCGGAAGCTAGCTACCAGCTCGCAAAGACGTGGCTGCGGGAATGCACCGAAGGGCACGAAGAATGCCCCAAGTACGCACAGCGCCCACTACCAACACGCGTCCTCGATGTCACCCCTATTGGTGACTCCCGGCAGCAAATCCGCTTATGCATTCCCAACGAGAAAGTGGCGGCTTACACCGCACTCAGCTACTGCTGGGGCGGCCCCCAATCCTTTTCGACGCAGGTGTCGACGCTTGACGCTCACCTGAACGGTATCGACATGCACCAACTCCCCTCGACCATCCGCGACGCCGTCACCGTCACCCGGGGTCTCGGCCTCCAGTTCCTCTGGATCGACGCGTTTTGCATCATCCAGGACGACGACCTCGACAAGCAGAAGGAGATCGCACGCATGGGCGAGATCTACCAACACGCCTACTGCACGATCATCGCCGAATGTGCCGCGCGCGCTTCCGATGGGTTCCTGCACGAGAGGCAAGAACCGCCCGATTGTGCGCAGTATCGACTGCCTTATGTCGTGCCTGACGGCGGTGTCGGGACTATGCTCCTGCGTTCGCAGGAGGCATATGGATACGATCCGCTCGACGAGCCACTCAACGCCCGTGGGTGGACACTGCAAGAACGCCTCCTCCCGCCGCGCCAGCTCCTCTACACGTCCCAGCGCCTGCGCTGGAAATGCCAGACACGCGAGGACATCGACGGCGGCGTAACATTTAACATGTACTACGAGCCCTACCTTTACTCGATGGCGCGAGTGCTCGACGTCGCCTCCGGGAAGACGCCCGCACCGGACCTCGCAAACGGGATGATCGACCCCTGGAACCCGTGGACGTTCTGGAAACGCGTCGTTATGGAGTTCTCGCGGCGGCTCTGCACCGATCCTGCGGACCGCGTGCGCGCTATCGGCGGTATTGCAAAGGAGTTCCAGAGGGTGTGGGGCGCGCAGTCGCGGTATCTGGCTGGCCACCCCGAGTGCCACCTATTTGAGTCGCTTGGCTGGCGTGTGGACCCGTTTAAAATGGTGCATGCCCGGCGGAGTGGGTACAGGGCGCCATCGTGGTCGTGGATGGCTGCGGAAGGGGAGGTCAGGTATGATGAAGAGTCAAAGTGGTCGCGCAGGGCTGTCACGGTGGTCGAGTGTGCCGTCACCCCAAGGTCGTCGTTCGCACCCTTCGGTGATATCTCCAGTGGGGTGTTGAAGCTGTACGGCCGCGTACGTGAAGCGCGCTGGGTTTCGCGTGGCCAGGGTCCGTACAATATAGGCTTCATCAGTGGCCTGGAGTTCCTGGCTCGCCCGATCGATGATGGATATACGGTTTCCGCGTTCCCGGATTCGGCAGATGACGGTGCGAGAGGGGCGGTGTGGTGTCTCGTTACTAGCGCATCGAGGAACTCGGCTTGTGGGCTTGTTCTCGACGTGGTCGAGGCTGAGGAGAGATGCTTTCGGCGTGTCGGGTACTTTGAGGTGTCGCATCCTTGGGGTTATGGGCTGGGTGTGGTTGGTGGCGACCCAGAGTTCGATGCAACATCAGACAGGGACCAAGTGATAACGATTGTATGAATGGCTTTGCAGATAGATGTTAGTACTAGGTTTGGGGGAGTGGTTCAGGTCCCTTTGATACATTAGTGGCGTTCAGAGTTGGCTCAGACGGCTCAGATAAGTGATCTGGACCATAATTTAACTTGAGTTAGAATCCAACAATTGTGGCATGAATTCAGGCCCCGACACACTGAACTCCGTGACCGCTTATCCAAATATGGAAGGTGTACTTGATAGTTCTTTGACAAAGTTCATAAGATAGGGCTCAAACACTTTCGACCAACGGTGACACACTGTGACATGCTGTGATGTGGTGCAGTAACATCACATGATAACCTCCCCCATTGGGAACCGGAACTAAAAAGGAAATATCTGGGTGGTGTAGTCTGCAAGGTCTGAGTCCATTAACGTGAGTCTGTAGCATAGATAGCATGTTATGTTGATTTGTTGAGTATTCTATGTAGTGTGAATTGTGATATACAATAAAGTTATATAATGTGGTGATCATCTAGTTCTTTCAGAATGCTGTCAGGGAGAACTCAATGTCCACGATATTTTTTGTTTGCCCAAGCAGCCTGCTTGCCATTCAGACCTCGACGATAAGCATCGAGGAACCTCTTGGATCAATTGGGTTAGGGGGGAGAACGCCGAAGGCGTTCGATGTTTTTACCGTGAAAGGAAAAGCTGATGACAGGCAACAGGCTTAGGTTTCCCTAGAGCCACCTGTTTCGACTTTATAGTCTCTTCAGGCCTGCTTAGTAAGCGAATGGTCGGACTTCTCAA
>KN839883.1:0-10364 GCA_000827185.1 Hydnomerulius pinastri MD-312 | reverse complement strand
GGGATCGGAGCCGGTACGATGACCGCGAGCGGAGAAGGGACCGTGACCGTGATTACGAGGACAAAAGGAAGGATAGGGATTACGATGGCAGAGGTCGTGATCGCGACAGGGGAAAGGGCTACAGTGATCGGGATATGGATACGGATGGCCGGCGGGAGCGTGACCGTGCTAATGGTTACGACGATCGAGAGAGAAGGAAGGAGAGAAGAGTCGAGTCGGAACGAGATCGCACAAGACTGAGGGATCATCGTGACGACCGAGATGGTGACAGAGAGGGGCGCAGTCGTCGAGACAGAGATAGGCGAGATTAGACCCCACAGTAGGTTACAAGATGCTGCAGTCGGTGAATATATAAGATGTATGCTCACTGCTCTCGGCTAGACGCCCTTGGCAGTGGTGCTGAACTTCTCGTTCTGTTTGTTAGTAGATGGATATCTAGTCATTGACTAGACTATGCGTTAGCTATGCGACGGGATGGCAGATATCGAGGATGCAGGCGGCCAGTGAAAGACAGGTCATTGACCTGACAAGTGCCGCCATCAGTAAACCTTCGCAAATCCTGTGAGCTCGTACGAGCTCATACGAGCGTCACCGGATGGCAAGATGGCAAGAATACGGGCTAGACTTCATTATCCTCAGGATTGATAGTTTTTCCGCCACACAGGAGGTCTCGATAGATCAAAGCCAAAGAAAGGGACGCATGTCCACCACAGAAGGTATCGTGAAAGAAGGTGGGCCGATTATGGTAAGTTCCCGAAACTAGAGCTGCTGCCCAACATCACTAGCCTCTGCGGGGTGGCGGCATACTCGTGGAGGTCGTTGTCCACGAGCGAGGGGTTCCAAGTGTGGAGCAAGATGCTGGAGGATGACGTGCAGGGGGAGAAACGCCCTATCAGAGCGTTCATGGGGATCGAGTCTGTATGTCAGCGAGGGGCTGCCCGGCGGGAGTGGTTGGGTTGGGAAAGCGAGAACTGCTCTGGAGCGGATGAGGAGAGGGTAATATGTATCTGTCCTGAGCTCAACGGTAGAAATCGAAGAAAATTAAGGCGCCGTCATCCTATCCAAATGGGTCGTATGTGCTGAGCATGCATCGGCCCAGTCAAGGCGAAGCTTCGCGGACGCGTCGCGTAGGAGGTCTGAAAGCGATGTTCGCGTGGATCACATCACCGCCCCCACCATTTGATATCAAAGAAGAAAGTGAGATCGATAAATGGCGTTCGTCGTCGTCATATGTTACTCATTCACAAGTATATCACCTAGGATTGCAGCGCACCTCAATCGTTAGGTTTCAATGCAAGGGAGGTTCGATAAAGGCTGACGATGCTGGGCAAGGGAACCAGTACGGTGATGATCACCCTGAACCGCACAGATGCACTAGTAGACTGAGTACCGCGAATCATACAGATATACAAACCCTCTCGACGTGGTCAACGAAGGATGGGTGGACATGCACGAGCCCCAATTGGATACTTTTGGGGTTCGATACCGACATTGAATTTATAGCTGGCCTTCCTCGGGAATAACGACGTTCCTCGTAGATGCCAATGGGAGTAGGGGTGGGGACGAGGCTGCGAGGCAGACAACAAATGTGTTGACTTCGGCGGGGCGTGTGATCCGACAGTATACAAGCAGTGCTGAGACAATTTGGTGTGCTACACGAGGGGGAGTGTGGGCATCTCGTGCAGTGAGCATGACGGGAGTAAGTGTGATTGGTTGCTAAACGGGTCGTGCGTCGCGGCGTGCTGAATGGCCCACGGTATTGGGTCACAGGTGACTGCATGCTGGCTTGGTGTGGAGGAAGAAGGAATTCCGCACAGTACTCAAGTACTCACCCATCACCTCGCTGCTCAAATCGCGTGGACGCCTGGTATTCTGCGATCGGGGTGCGGATGTACATGGATAAGATGATGTATCTAGCGTGGATCAGTCGAAAAGGAAAGGGCTGTACATGCTCATTTTTGAGTGCATTATGACCTCGCCGCTGAACCATGCATGGCAAGACGAGCCCATGCTGCTAATTAGGGATCGCACGCGTTTGCCGCATGTCCTACCTATTACCGCCGCTGCGTGGTGTGCAGAAAAGAGGAAGCGTCGTGTTTATACCAGTGCACTCGAACTGAAAGGTTGAGCGAAGGTTTCCTCAAGAGTCAAGATGTGTCTTGCCGCAGTAATGGGTGTCCGCCACGTCTTGAAGGCGTCGAAAGAAAGGTTGCAGCGAGTATGCAGCTCACTGTATTGTGGAGGAAAAGCCGTGAGTGCGGCGGCGGCGAATGGTGGTGAGTTTGACAGAAGCTGATGATGTCAGCGACGTCAGCCTGAGAGAAGCAATGATTGTCTTGCTTTCGACTCTTAGTAGACCTGCCTAGGTTTTCTTATAGAACTTACAGCTGACTGATGATTTTTGTCTTCCAACAGATGGCGAGCAGGGCCATAGCCAGGACCACA
The DNA here is from genome assembly GCA_000827185.1 of Hydnomerulius pinastri MD-312. Classification (NCBI taxonomy): domain Eukaryota; kingdom Fungi; phylum Basidiomycota; class Agaricomycetes; order Boletales; genus Leucogyrophana; species Leucogyrophana pinastri. Next base: position 7,919 of record KN839883.1, on the reverse strand, counting down.
AAGCCAGCGAAGGTCATGGTGTGAACACTGAGCAGCTCGGACTGGCGGACAACCATTTCAGTGAGTCTCTTGACATCTGTCACTCCAGGCGTGAGCGGCCACGAGAACGCGATCGAATACTTTTTCTTGCACAGGTCATGTTGAGTTGGCAGTAGTCCCCAACGCGACCGAGCAAGACGGCAGTCCCGATGCAGTTGTCACAGGACAGAGCGCGAACTTGAACGCTGCTGATGCGCGTGCTCTGCTCGCCTTTCTCCCAAGTGAAGGTGGGTCTCGTCTTGGGCATCGCGAACTCTACCGTAGCGTCGTTCCTAACTAATAACGACAGCTCAGCTGGACGAAAGGCCCCTTGACTATGTTCCGCCCACAAGCTCGAAGGAGGAGGATGCCCCCTCGGCCTCCTGCGTTGGTGACACTGGTACGTTCACCCGTTCTATACTAGCATCCATGTTAACTCCCAAGGTCTTTATCCCTACCCATAGAGTCTCAAAACCGCTCCCTAGTGTGCACCAAATGTTGGGAGCACTTCTACGCGGGACCTCACATCCTCCAACCCTTCATCTCAAAATCGAACATCGAATACACCACCAGCCTAGCCGAGCTCGAAAGATCCGCAAACGGCTGTTCTATGTGTCGCTTCTTCCTAGAGTCAATCCAGCTACGACAAAAGTCTACCCATAACTACCTCGAGATCGGTGGTCCGTCAGAACAGGTTCTCCTGAAAGTCAGCACAGGCACGAGGACAAAATATCCAAATTCGGAGACTGCGTGGCTTGCGCTTCATTGCAATGATGAGCTGCGAGTCGGAACTTTCGTCGTGTGCTCAGGTAGGACCTGTTCTCTATACGCCAGAAGCACATAGCTGACATGTCTTGGAAAGACGATCCCACCACTGCTAGCTACATTCGTAGGAGGGACATAAACTTCAATGTCGGGTCGGAAGCTAGCTACCAGCTCGCAAAGACGTGGCTGTGGGAATGCACCGAAGGGCACGAAGAATGCCCCAAGTACGCACAGCGCCCACTACCAACACGCGTCCTCGATGTCACCCCTATTGGTGACTCCCGGCAGCAAATCCGCTTATGCATTCCCAACGAGAAAGTGGCGGCTTACACCGCACTCAGCTACTGCTGGGGCGGCCCCCAATCCTTTTCGACGCAGGTGTCGACGCTTGACGCTCACCTGAACGGTATCGACATGCACCAACTCCCCTCGACCATCCGCGACGCCGTCACCGTCACCCGGGGTCTCGGCCTCCAGTTCCTCTGGATCGACGCGTTTTGCATCATCCAGGACGACGACCTCGACAAGCAGAAGGAGATCGCACGCATGGGCGAGATCTACCAACACGCCTACTGCACGATCATCGCCGAATGTGCCGCGCGCGCTTCCGATGGGTTCCTGCACGAGAGGCAAGAACCGCCCGATTGTGCGCAGTATCGACTGCCTTATGTCGTGCCTGACGGCGGTGTCGGGACTATGCTCCTGCGTTCGCAGGAGGCATATGGATACGATCCGCTCGACGAGCCACTCAACGCCCGTGGGTGGACACTGCAAGAACGCCTCCTCCCGCCGCGCCAGCTCCTCTACACGTCCCAGCGCCTGCGCTGGAAATGCCAGACACGCGAGGACATCGACGGCGGCGTAACATTTAACATGTACTACGAGCCCTACCTTTACTCGATGGCGCGAGTGCTCGACGTCGCCTCCGGGAAGACGCCCGCACCGGACCTCGCAAACGGGATGATCGACCCCTGGAACCCGTGGACGTTCTGGAAACGCGTCGTTATGGAGTTCTCGCGGCGGCTCTGCACCGATCCTGCGGACCGCGTGCGCGCTATCGGCGGTATTGCAAAGGAGTTCCAGAGGGTGTGGGGCGCGCAGTCGCGGTATCTGGCTGGCCACCCCGAGTGCCACCTATTTGAGTCGCTTGGCTGGCGTGTGGACCCGTTTAAAATGGTGCATGCCCGGCGGAGTGGGTACAGGGCGCCATCGTGGTCGTGGATGGCTGCGGAAGGGGAGGTCAGGTATGATGAAGAGTCAAAGTGGTCGCGCAGGGCTGTCACGGTGGTCGAGTGTGCCGTCACCCCAAGGTCGTCGTTCGCACCCTTCGGTGATATCTCCAGTGGGGTGTTGAAGCTGCACGGCCGCGTGCGCGAAGCGCGCTGGGTTTCGCGTGGCCAGGGTCCGTACAATATAAGCTTCATCAATGGCCTGGAGTTCCTGGCTCGCCCGATCGATGATGGATATACGGTTTCCGCGTTTTCGGATTCGGCAGAGGACGGTGCGAGAGGGGCGGTGTGGTGTCTCGTTACGAGCGCATCGAGGAACTCGGCTTGTGGGCTTGTTCTCGACGTGGTCGAGGCTGGGGAGAGATGCTTTCGGCGTGTCGGATACTTTGAGGTGTCGCATCCTTGGGGTTATGGGCTGGGTGCGGTTGGTGGCGACCCAGAGCTCGATGCAACATCGGACAGGGACCAAGTGATAACAATTGTATGAACGGCTTTGCAGATAGATGTTAGTGCTAGGTTCGGGGAGCGGTTCAGGTCCCTTTGATACATTATATAGGACAGCATCGATGTACAATTTATAGCATACGCTCTCCAAACCAGTCCGTATACCTCGGATACCAAAGAACGAGACTCTGTGTGTTACTAATAGTACATTGAGACCGGTTCGAGGCTACTTGTCTTCGATGGCTCAGAGGAAGATAGCCATCAAAACTAGCGCAACAAGTGGAGCCGCGTGCTGAATCAATTGGGATGCAATATGACCAGCGGTGACCTGGTATTTGTCCTCATACTTCAAGAACGTGAGACCGCAGTTCTTTGTCTTCCCGTCATCAACCCCATCCAGCCTCAAGATATACTTGCCACCGTGGTCCAATGAGCCACATCGGTACACTGCCGTCTCGCTTGAATAGTTAACAGGACCAACGATGCAAAACTTCCAGTTGTCATCTGAAATTTCCACCGCGGGCCCGTTATCGAGCCAGACCTTGATATGATTGGAGCTGCGAAAGGGAACTCTGTCATCGTGAAAGTTGGAGCTTGGAATCCAACCATCGTTTTCGTATTGCTGCGTCTTTGGGTTGATATTGATATTGTGGCCGCTCTCGAGATTGTGATAATGGAGCGTGCGGCTCGTGTTGTTCATCACTTGTACAATGCCTACGGGCATGATGAGAACCTAGGCGAGCGTAGAATGAGGTCAGGAGAAAGATGAAGAACAGCGAGATACGAAACTACCTGATGTAGAACGAGGTCAGGAGAAACATGAGGAAGAGCACCTGCATCAGGAATTCCTAATTACGAGTCTATATGAGTTTACGAATATAGCTCGTCTTTATGCTGTGGTAAGGGAGTCGCGTCAAAAAGAATCATGAGCCCTGGGAACAACTTTCCTTTTCGGGACTCTAACATTGCGCCCCTGTCGTCTCTTGTTTCCTCTCTCCTCGTTTGTGTCCTCCTCCTCTTCCGTATGGTGCCATCGATCCTCTCCTATCTCATCCGAATCAACTCTATCACTAGGTATTCTGCCGTCAATCACCTTGCCTCTCGATTGCTGTCGTTGGCATTCCACTGTTTCGTCCAGGTGCATCAACTCATTCACATCCTCCCTCATGCCCAGTGAAAACTGACTATGATCAGGTCGGGTTCTTCAGACCCTTCAGTCACTTATCTACGTACAGTACGTACTACTGATGTTTTCTGACCCACCCATAGTGTGTGCATGCGGACGTCAGCTGACATCACGTGGCGTACGTATGGGCCAGGGAATCATTGTACGTATTGGCTGAGGGTGTGCTAATTCCATTGTGCGTATGGCCGATACGTGGGCAAGCGGCTCAGCTCACTCGTGCTCGACATTGGTGATTAGACTAGTAGTAGTAGGTAGCATACATATGGGCCAGGGAGTCATTGTACATATCAGCCGAGGGTCTTCTATGTGCCTGAGGCCAATACGTGGGCAGGTAGCTCAGCTCACGCATGCTCAACATTGGTGATTAGACTAGTAGCTGTAGGTAGCCATTAAGATCATATAGTAGTCAATTCAACAGATTGCACAATGTGGGTCGGCCGACACCTAAGGTAGGCATTATGTGTGTTCTCTGACTGCCATTGGCTGAGTGTGCTGTGATGGAGTTGAGGCATAGGGCTACAGGCCAACATGTGCTATAGGGGATGGTTCTTTTGGCCAGCACATGGGTTATGCTGATTAGCAATGAATGATGTTGCCACACTGCTAAACTGCAGGATGATAAAATTCATATTTCTTGGATCATACAAGTCACAGGTGTGGCTGGAGGATTATACTGGGTCCTGATGTTGGCTATTGTGTGAATCTTTGTGATACCTGGGAAACCGGGACCACATGGTGACCTTCTTTGCTTCTGTTATGGTAAACGATCTTGTTACACTCCCCCACTCACTTCTTCTCCTCACCTTTACCTTGTGTACATCATGAACTATCTTTCTCTCCCTCTTCGTTTATTCTAAGGCAGTTTTGCTAATTGGGTGATGGTTAGAGCAGGGGTACAGGCATGGTTTTGGACCCCTGATTCACGCAAATCAGACATTGTCTGATTTGCGTGGATTACACCAACCATCATATCACACCAACCATCATATCACACAAACCATCATATCACGCAAATCAGACAATGTCCGATTTGCGTGGATCATACCAACCATCATATCACACAAATCAGACAATGTCCGATTTGCATGGATCACACAAACCATCATATCACACAAATCAGACAATGCCTGATTTGCATAGATCACACAAACCATCATATCACACAAATCAGTCAATCCCTGATTTGCGTGGATCATATGTACCTTCCTAATTGGGTGGACAGAACCTTTCAGCACAATGTTTTATCATGCGTACAATTTTGCATTCAATACTCTTCAAATAATTGGTAGTGCAAAGTCACTAATACACATCTAATGACCACACTGACTAGCAAATGTGCTAATGACCGCAATTATGACAAGTAATGCTAATGACCGGAGTTTTGATTACCAAATTTGTTAATGAGTACTAGGAATTAGGTAGTGACCGCTTTTTTGAGAGTATTTTGGATGTAAGTTGATGAAAATAAAGGCAAATTATGAGGTAATAATATGGCTGTAATGGGTTAGGGGGGAGCACGCCGAAGGCGTGCGGTGTGTTAGTCACGAAGAAAAAAGCTAAGTTGACAGGCAACAGGCTTAGGTTTCCCTAGAGCCACCTAATAATCTACTCCGGCGTCCAGTTCCAGCCGCCCGATCAGGAAGGAGGAAAGCAACCGCACAGCCACGCGAAAGCAACCCACGTTCCGCGCAGCTCGTCGACGAGTTGTGCAGCTTTTCGGAGGGACCAGGGCACAGCCACTGAAAGCAATAGCCTCATATGGGCATAAAGCAATGCACAGCCACAGAAAGCAACGAAAGCAATAGCCTCATATGGGAATAAAGCAATGCACAGCCACAGAAAGCAACGAAAGCAATAGCCTCATATGGGAATAAAGCAATACACAGCCACAGAAAGCAACGAAAGCAATAGCCTGATATGGAAATAAAGCACTAGCACGGTCACGGAATGCGACCAGATGAAACACACTCCAAGCGAGGCGAATGGTTGATCGATATTGCCCAGTCAGCGCAACTAATGTGCACAACTCGTCGACGACTTGTGCAAACCAGGCCTATATTGGTACAACTACTTGACGACCTGTCCAAGACTACCTTTGACAGCCAATCTGATGACCATGTGATGTCTCGTAGACCAAGGGAAGTGGAAAGGTGAAAGCAATAGCACAGCCACTGAAAGCACCTCCCATATATGGGTGAAAGCAATGCACAGCCACTGAAAGCACCTCCCATACATGGGTGAAAGCAATGCACAGCCACTGAAAGCACCTCCCATATATGGGTGAAAGCAATGCACAGCCACTGAAAGCACCCTCCATATATGAGTGAAAGCAATGCATAGCCACTGAAAGCACCCTAATAATCTACTCCGGCCAGGACACCCCGTCCTGCGAGCGCGCCCGTGCGCGCTCCTTCCTTTTATGGTAGTTTCCCGAGCGCGCTCCTTTGTCAGCGTGCGCGCTCCTCCGCCCCGCCTACGTCCGTTTAGTGGACGCGTTCGCTAACTCGGCGCGTTCCCGACCCCCTGGCAGAGCGCGCTCCCCAAAAAGGAAGGAGCGCGCTCTTTGTCAGCGTGCGCACTCCCCAATAAGGAAGGAGCGCGCTCTTTGTCAGCGTGCGCGCTCCCCAAAAGGGAAGGAGCGCGCTCTTTGTCAGCGTGCGCGCTCCCCAAAAGGGAAAGGGCGCGCTCCTCTGTCCTCTGATGTCCAATGTTGGCTCTGAGTCACACCCTGCATTGATTTAGTGTACACATCCACTAATCGGGCGGTCATGACCAGTTGGCGACCAATCTCCCTTAGTGGACGTGTCCACTAACACAGTCCATGGTTTGTCCCAACCTTCTGCCAGTTGCTGCGATGTTTTGCTCAGTTGTCCCACTTAGCGGACGCGTTCACTAACACCATTCTTTTGCTCATTTCAACATTTAACTCACACTCTTCACTTGTCACCATAGTCTGATCATCACTCACAACACAATGTTGTTTGGCTAGTCATGAGCAGTCATGCCTGCCTAATTGGGGTGGTCATGCCTGCCTTATAAGGAAAGGGGTTCACACGACTGGTCATGCCTTCCTAATTGGGCAGTCATGACCAGTGAATGGCACAAACTCACTGAGTGGACACGTCCACTAACACACTTTTCAGACATGTTGAGATTTGACTGGGTCTGTTATTTGACTGAGTGGTGGTGAGCAGTCATACCTTCCTAATTGGGTGGTCATGCCTGCATAATTAGGCAGTCATGACTACTTGTCAACAGACTCATTTAGTGTACGCGTCCACTAATTGGGTTTTGAGACATTCATGGGTCAGCTTACTATATATGTAGCAACCAGTGTAATACGTCTATTGGTTTGTAGACACTCATTTAGTATATGCATCTACTTATGGACTTGAATTGCATGTGGCATAAGTCAACCAAATGAATGATAAACAATCAGATGATATTACAGCCTCAATTATACCATTTGAGTCGACAACTTTTCTCAAGACCCGGATATAATCTGAGGACGTTTATGTTTTGTAACAAGCCTGTGAATGAAAACTTGGTGATGCCATAACTGGTTCAAATATAGATAAAATGCCAAGACCAGACCTGATATGGAAGGGTGGGAAGAGGGGCTACAACCTTTGTTAGGACTGTGAGAAAATGTGAGCATAGGATGAATGAGTAATGAATAAAGAGAAGATTGATTAGGAAAGTTAATAGTGACCGGAGTTTTGAGTATCAAGTAGTAACAAGGGTAGTAGTAAGAGCAAACACATTGCTAATGGTGGCTAGCGATTTGGTAGTGACCGCAATTTTGAGTACCTAGTAATGGTAGGCATAGTAGTACTTACAAATTTGTATTGGACAAGGAAAAGGACTAGCAATTTTGTAGTGACCGGAATTTTGGTAGTGAATTGCTAATGACTGCATTTTCAGTAATAAAGATCTAATGGCTGCACTGTGACTAGGAAATTTACTAATGACCGAAATTTTGGTTAGGGTTAGGGTTAGGGTTAGGGGGGAGAACGCCGAAGGCGTTCGATGTCTTTACCGTGAAAGGAAAAGCTGATGACAGGCAACAGGCTTAGGTTTCCCTAAAGCCACCTGTTTCGACTTTATAGTCTCTTCAGGCCTGCTTGGTAAGCGAATGGTCGGACTTCTCAACCCGCCATGGGAAAGAGAAGTGAGTCATAGCCACGGTTAATCAATTGCCGGTGGGAAATATCTCACGAGTGTGAGAAGGGTTCGCACGCGGGTAAACTTATAGCCGATCCGGTTTGATCCGAATG
>KN839882.1:26698-167292 GCA_000827185.1 Hydnomerulius pinastri MD-312 | reverse complement strand
ACGAGAATCATGTATGCCAGGCTCGAGCATGGCTATTTCCCTCTCCCACAATGCCTCCGCGTCATATTCATCGTCCGAATACTCACAGTACCTCCTGGAGAACGGGCCGGGGAGAGAAGGTCTCTCGGAGTAACGCGCGATGAAAGGGCTACTCAGCCTTTCCAGGATGTCGAGAATATGGGAGGGCTTCCGCGTCATGAAGTCCGAGGGGAGGTATGCATCAGGAAAACGACTGCCGAGCGAACGTGATTTTAGCAATGCCCTACCGGGTCAGCAGGATCTAGCTACCTGTAGCACCTGTAGCTCCCCATAGCTCAGTTATAAAACTTCCGTTGCGCCCACAACTCTAGTCATCATAGACAGTGTCAAATCTCTGTTATCTATGGCGTTATCCACCGCCACTGGAAGTCTTGTCAAGATTAAGCCATAGATTATCACTCGAAGCCTCGATAATCTGACACAAGATGATGATGATGAACCCAGCAGTAACAATATGATCAGAGAGCAGAAAGTTTGTGATAACCTCGAAGGGAACTACTGGTAACTAAGAATGGCATGGAAAGTCTCTTTATCGGCGAAACTGTTGATATAAAATTCTCGGGCAACGTCCAGACAGTTATCACATGTCATCTCCGGCGACGCCGCCGCCCCGAACTTGGGGATGAGCTGTATTACCTGGCGTACGCTATCCATAGGAATAATGTCCCCTAGGGGCAGCTTGTTGGATCGGAGGCGGCGGTGGACAAGAAACATGTCGATCTTGGGTGTGGGGACGACGATCCGAACACCGTTGACTACAACAAAGTGAGCATTTGAGAAGTTGAAGAATTCGACATACAGAAGGGGCGGTTGAAGGGGGGCAGTGACAGGTTGTAGAATTGCCTTGACCTGGGCGACCAAGTAGCCTACCTATTCGTGTCAGCAACCGAGCTTTCGGTAAGATAAACAGAACCTACGCTCTCCAATGATATCCGAAGTTGGATCACCACTTTCGTGAGCGATGAGAACAGTGTTGGCCCGACCAAAGGGCAGAGCGAAACTAGGAGGGGCGGCTTGAATCGTTTGAGGAGGTGCCAGCGCAAAAGGATTTTGCGCTGAGTGCTGCTGCATCCGGAATTTTGACCAGACGTGAACGCGAGAGAATGGTAGAGAACAATTGGGGGGAGAAATGCGGCGGCCGTTGCGGAGCATGTATGAACGTCCAGCAAAGAAATCTCCCAGGGCTGGGCGCAGATCGGTGATGGAGAGCAACTGAGAGGCATCGTCGATTGAGAGGTCCGGGAAATGCGGCTTTAAGGTGAGGAGGATCGCGGTGGAGTTGTCGGAAGAAAGATGGGCGCGTGCATTGTTGAAAACTGAGCCTCTTGGTGTGCTGGTGTTAATGCGGTGCTCCCCCGGCAAAACACTCTCGATCCATGTTGATTCCGGGTAGTAGATCTGCATTAATCTGGCCTCGTAAACCATCTCGTTGAACAGGGGCATCCCCGCAGTTTTCAGGGTAGTGAATAGCTGGAAGAATCGCTGTTTCTCTCGACGATCGAGGAAGCGACAACATTGTATATGGAAGTTGCGTCGATTAGACAGACGATAGGGGGTCTTGACGTGAGTAATATGACAGCGTTCAGTAATATCGCTACTCCACTGATAAGGAGCACCCATAGCCCGTGTGCTACGCACGACATGCTGGGTCAGCTCGAGTTTCGGGATTTGAAAGTGGTCGAGGGGACCATTTTTGCCTCGACGACCACCAGCAGCAATTATGCTGGGCTTAAAGTGGTGAAACTCGCGTAAGGCCTCGGTGAGAGCGTGCAAAGTTTCGTCATAAACGAATTGGTCTTGCGCGAGAAAGATAAATTCTGTGATTGAACGAATGGCGCAAAGAACGTCGTCTGGAATGGCGCCCATGGAAACAGCAGGGAGTAGCTTCTCGAGGTCGCGGTGTTCACGACCGGTGCATTGTTTGAGAGTGGATACACCGTTTGCCCAATGACGTGTCCCAATGCGTGGCTGGAGTACAGAAAGGCGCCGGTCAAGCTCCGGACCTGTCATGATGTTTGTGACCCAGCGCAGGCAGTGATCGAAGTAGAATTTGTGCCACTGGTGGAGGGCATCCGGTGTGAGGAAGAGGGACGGACAGGCGCTGCCCCAATCAGCCCAGAACGGTTCGACAACACCGCTTAAGCGCTTCTGCTGGCAAACTTTATGAAAGGCGATGATGTCGCATGGGTCGCACGCCGCACAGGCCTCAAAGATCGCCTGTAAGGTTTGCTGCCGTGTACGAGGTGGATGGGGAAATGGATCGCCAAATTGGGCCGCAGTGGCCGTCGAGATAGGGGAGTTCTTGGAGGAAACACATGCGATAAGGAGTTGTTCGGGATAATCAGCGATCCATGCGGCGAGGGGTGTGTGTATGACCCTAAGGTACCCCTGGGGATCGGACATCACCGCACCATCTCGGTGTGCAATCTTCAAGTTCTTCATGACAACTGATATGGCGAAATGATAAACACGAGCGGCAAGGATTGCCTGAACAGGCTGCGAGACATTCAAAAATTTGGGGATAGGGAGATAGGCTGCGAGAGCAAATGAATGAGAAGTCGCCTTCATTCGCACGCCGGCATGGATGTTGGCGATCGAAAGAAGGAGAGGGTGCATTTCTTTATTTCCGGTTCCGATCGTCAAGGGAGTCTTGTCGGAGGCACCAATCACACCTAAAAACGAATGTCCTTCAGGTAACTCGCTCTGAAAGGAAGATGATCGTAAGTAAGACCATTTGAAAGGCTGGAACGGTCACCGCACACCTGGATTTCCCATGCGAGGTCTGCGCTCATGAATTCGCCGTAAACACGTTCCCGTCCTTCGTATTCCCGATATGGTGTCAAGTCAATGCATTGAGCGAAGACTGGATTGCTAAACAGGTACTTGATCACCTCGAGCCCGTCCCTCCAGTACAGCATCAACGGAGACTTCGTTTTGTATGAGCCGATTTTGATCTCCTGGCAGCGCCATCGTGGCACCTCGGGTAGTCCCTCAATGCGTGCCCGAAGATCTTTTGCGGTGTTGAATGAGACCGGCTGATCTATGTTCTACATGATACTTAGAGACTTGAGTTAAAATTTGAATTGAATTCACATACACGCTGCAGCCGCAAGTACTGGTTGATCTCGTTCTGGGACAACGCACTACTTGAGAGCCAGTTGGCAAGCTCCCATTCGCTCGCTGATGCAAACGGAAAATAGACGTTTTCCTCGCGATCATTTGCATGCACGTCACGGTCCATCCATTGGAGATGGTTGAGCCCTCCTGGTTGCCGCTGGCCTGAGTGGTTAGGGTGATGAACCCGGGTACGCAAGCTGGAAGGTATCGGTGCCAGCGTCTCTGGCTCTGGTGGAAATGGTTGATGAATGCCTCCACCGGCAATTTCACCGGTCGCTGTTTCAACGTATTCCGTTTCGTCCTCGCCGTCGGAGGGGTCGGGGGAATCTACATGTTCGTACACTATGAGGCCATTGTTAGATACTAGTAGAATACGCTTTGAATCGAGAAATCAAAACCCACTGTCTTGCGCAGCCTCTGGGTCATCGGTATAATCGTCTTCAGGTCGTACGGCTGCAAAATCAACGTCAGGAATTGTCTGAGCGAGCCACCGTCCGCACGCCCCAGGATTGGACAAATGCTGGACAACGGCATCGCTATCACTGAACGGCATAGAGCAGCTAGGACAGACGAGAGATGGGATTGCCTGGGCTGAGTATGGCATCTGATTCAATGAGGGTGCAGTCATTGAATGAGGGATGAAGGGGATTTGCTCACTGGTTTATGAACCTCAATCCCGACCTGCCCTCTTATGCGACCGATACAGCAGATTAGACCATCATTAGGTGGCTTAGGTTATTTGCTCGACCAGAAGTACAGAAGGGATGGCCCGAAAAGCATTGTAGTCAAAGTGCGCTGTAGGGTAGTATACGCGAGCGTCCAAACTGAGCACAAAGGATTTAACAAAAAGGAATCAAAGAAAAAAAGAGTGGTAACTTGCCGGGGAACGCCAAAGAAGTCAAGCTCAGAGGGCTGGCTGGGCTGCTGCTATACAATGTGGTTGGTGGGCGCCGCTGGATGCAGCCCTGCTAGAGCTCGGGATGTTCGCGGGGTTAGGGTTTGCTCAGCCTGAGAGCCCCACTGCGTGGCAAATACAACAACAGATTCACGGTTGACTATCATTCTGCCCAAACCGAAGATGTCTGCTGGAACTTCCTCAGCAGAAACACCCGCATTGAGGTCTATTCTCATGCCTACTAGCCCACCGTCATCAGGACCTGGGTTTTCTAGTCCAACCTCCTCGAAAGTGGAAGCGCCAATCTCTCTGGTTGGTTCCCCAGACTCAAAAGCCCCTAGCAATACTCGTGTCTTGCTAAAGCGGCCATTAATCCAATACGCCTTACCATCTGACGAACTGAGTGGCGATAGGCCCCGGAAAAAGGCCAGGACTCTTTTGACAACGGTACGAACACATATTCAAAGTTATCTATTTTATCTGCAACTAACTAGTACAATATCGTTTAGACCTCAGCAAGAAGATCCAAAGAAATTGAAGATCTTCACTCCAATCGTATGCTAGAGCTTGCTCGAGCAAGTTACGATGCTTTCCTTGCCAATGAGAGGTACCATCGCCGACGCATTCGTGAAATTGACGTCATGCGTACAATTGCATGTGATGAGTATGAAGAAGCGATGTTTCAAAGGAAGAGGGCGGAACGGCAGGTTGGAGAAGTGCGGCACATGCTCAATGTCAATGGGACAGCTTTGTTGGACAGCCAATTCAAGCACTTCCCCGCAGACGATAGCGATAACACACCAGAATCTGGAGGAGAATCCGACGCTGACTCTTGCCCACACTCTCCCGCTTGATCTACCATTGCAGTATAATTGTATTCATGTACATTTACTTTACAATTGTTCATAGTCCAGTCTCGTTGTGGTTATGCCAAGTTGTATTCCTATGTTACACCAAATACATGCCCTATGCCATGCCCCAATAGCGACCAGTTGGAACCTCAGCCACAATTGTACGTGCTTTCCCACCACGCTGCCACCACCACACACGCTCGTCAGGCTGGATGTCGATGCGATCGATGCATGTCTTCAGGATCGTAAAAAGGAGGCCTTGAGGCGATCAATATGGTGATTTAGCTAAGTAGTCTGAGTCTTCTTTCTGCCCATTTGACGGCTGAACCTGAAGATCGTAGATTGCACCCATCATGCTAACCCACCAAACGCCGCTGCTGAACATTTTAAAGCAGACGGGCCCCAGTGGGATGCAGAAGATCAGCAAGTAGGTTCTTTTCTACACATTTCTTATATCTTGATGCACTCGCGTTAGCACCTTTTATTTGTTCTATTGTCACAAACTGACAAAATGATGTTTATCGTAGGTTCACAGGGTCGAGGAAGACCGCGCGGGCGCGGTACAAATCGTGGCCAACCTCGAGCTCAAGGTCGAGGTGGCCAATCCACGGGCAATCCAGCTTGTCCAGCGCCTACCGCAACCCCATTCGAGCCCATTCCCTACTTGGGGCAAAACCCCTCCGGTTCACAGGGAACGTCCTCGTTCAACACTGGAGCAGAAGAGGCTTCAAGCTTCTACCAGGAAGCAGGTCCCACCGGCAGTTCCATGAACGGTGAGCACACAATTTTTATTCTCTGATCTATCATACTGATTTCTTCAGACCACGCCCAAGAACCCCCTAACACTACCTACAGCTGGTATCCCTCGGGTGGCGGATGCGCTATGCCCTTTCCGGTCCCGAGTATGTCTCATGGTGGGGGTATACCTCCCCCACCCCCTACTGGAGGGGCAACGGTATCCCCCCAAGACCATATGCTCCCCCAACCAACGACTCATGACACCACAGAGAGGCTCCGGTCGGCGGCGGAAATGATACAGGTAAGTGCAGATGTATTAGTATTGATCTGTGCTCACTTCAGTGTCTATCGATCAGATGACTGGGACACAGACTGACATCCTCTCACAGCATCAGACCCGACGTGGTGCCTCACGAATGCCGTCCCAGAGTCGGCTTCGCTCATTCCGTGATACTACTCCCTACTCCGCAAGCACGTCCTCTTACACGGGCAGCTACGCGTCACACAGTGCTCACAGCCATCCCACAAGCAGCCGAGCGTCGCAAAGCACTTATAGTGACATAAATGACAAGACCGATAATCCAGGTCTCCCCGGGGTAAGACGTCGTGCACGACGTGGAACACATGGCCGGGGCAGTCGCGCTACAAAGGACCTTGGTGACGATGTTCAAGATATCCTGTCTTACGCACGCCTCGCATTAGTAAACGACATGGTTCTCAACATGGGATGGTGCGATGGAGATGCCGGCCAAAAGAAACGCATAGCCGCCGCACGAGAATGTTTCTCCCAGGCAGTGGCTGCGCTCGATAAAGGGGACCTCAGTAAGTTGAATGCACACAGCGCGCTGTCTCATTTTTAACTCAGACATCCCCAGATATCAACTGTACTAAACACATGGCAAGTGCAGTAAGTAAACTACTTTTATTTTTTGGTACACTGACGATCAACACTTCTTTAGATCGAAAGAGATCTCAGTGCGGTCCGGGGTAGACTGGCCGACGTAGCCGAAACCTATGCTCAAAGACTCCTCCAATCCAACGATCCACAACACAAAGAGTCGCCCGAAGCCTACGCACAATGGATGCAAGACCGCGTAGCTAAGTTACTCGATCGGAAGGACGTCGCTAACTTCTTTCTTCACGAACATGACAACACAGTAAGCACTCCACTTCTAGATCCCATCAGATTTATTGATCCTTCTACCATATGCAGGGCGCTGTCGTGCGTTGGTTTGGGAACCAAGTTTTGGAGGACCTCTTCATTGATTTCTGGTACGGAAGTAATTTCTCCCCCGTCCACAAATTTCGGAGTGCGTGGACTACAGCCCCGCTCCACGGATATTCCATCACGGCGGCCGCGGTAAGTCGTCTTGGATCTTCTAATTACAGTTTGTGCTCACATATCACGTCTCTGACAGCTCGCCTGCGCGCTGCATCGTGTATCCACCGGCAGAATCCACGGCACGGGCATCGGCAATGTCATTCCCTTCAAAGGCCAAGTCTACGCCAATTACAGTGACGGTTACTACCAGAGTATGATCAACGCCTTGCACAATGTGGGCATGGGTGAGCGATTTAAAAACCGTCTTATTTGGTTGAACCAACAAGGATTGTAAGTCGCCCCAATGAACTGGAACCAATTTGCTGACCACCTATTAAACAGCCAGCGTATGGATCGGGTCGCTGCCCGGACGTCATGTCCCGAGACAGATCAGACTGTGTATCTCCCACCTGCAGACGAGGTTGTAAGTTACGAAGCACGTCCTCCGTCCCCCTTCCCCTATTCCAGCAACTGTGACGACTTTCTGTCCATGCACGCTGGCCCGTCAAATGATCCCCAATACATGCAGCATGGTCAAGCTGGCTCCTCGACTGAACGTTCTGACTTTCTATCCATGTACGCTGGCCCATCAATTGAACCTCAATACATGCAGCAGGGTCAAGCCGGTCCCTCGACTGAACGTTCCTACACGCAGCCCATGCGGTATCCTCAAGCCGGTCCCTCGACCGGCGAGCCGTTCATAGACTCATTTGAGGGGCAGGCCCCAAATGATACTTACAGTTTCTACTATACTCTCTGATGAACCATATGATAGCTTTTTTTCTCTTTTTCACACTTTCCTATCATCTGTGGTGTACTGTAGCAAGGCCTGGTTTCTGTTCATTTCTCGCTGATGTTGTTCTGCCTGCTGGTTAATATGATATTGAGCATCCACTGATGATCTTTCTTATGATATCGCCCGCGACCGATAAACTCAAGATGTTGCGATAATCTACGTAGACAATCAGATGTCCTGATTACAGCGCGGTGATCTGTCTCGCGGGCGGGAATTGAAAGTTGAGCTACCAGGTGCTTTGGCACGCTAACACGTGCTACTCTAGCATTGGCCTGCTACTGTAGCGGCTTTTCGCTAGTGCTCTTTTTGTTACTCACGAGACCTTTATAGACTGGATCAGACCACTGATGTGTATCGTCCTCGAAGGCTTGGCTCTTGCGCCAACCCCCAACCTTGCAGCCTTCTTCGCCTTCTTGTGATTCATCATACATGAATTTCAAGTGTGCCTCGCGATCGTTCGATTTCAAGCTACTCGGGACATAGCGAACGGTCATCCATGCGAGGACGTGAAGAAAGGATTCAAGGTCGTCTTGGAAGTCGTTTAGCTTGCGTGGATTCTGAAGTAAAGCAGCAGACATGAACTCCCATGTTCCCTGCCTCGAAGTCAGAACTTTAGCTCGGAAGTGATATCGTTTTCGGACTCACACCGTGGGCATGCATCTTGGATATCGTTTCTTCACAAAGGTCCCAGTCAACCAGATAACCACCGCCATCTTCGGTCAGAAAAATGTTCGATGCGTTGATATTACGATGCAAGACTCTCGCACTCTCGTACACGCGCCAGTGACTTGCCACGCAAGTAGTCAGTTCAGTGGGTGCCGTGCCGGTGATTCTGGGTAGTTCACCTTCGATAGCGTATAGAATGCCGCTGACTAGCTCTCGTGTAGACCTGAAAGTCTCGAGCTTGCGTCCAGGTACGTCACACGCCACCCTGAAATGGGTTTGGGTCGTCTTGGATTGCTCGTACGATGCTTCGACAGCGGGGTCAGGATTGATCAACGATGCGACAACCACACCGATGACTCGGATATTTTTGTGGTGTCCAAGTACTGCAGCCATTTCGGCAGGAGAAGGCTTGGTGCATGAAAGACTAGGATCTCCAGACGGCTGGATTTTATATGCGAGATTGTGGATTCGTCCACAAGATATTTCCCGGCCTTCGACGTGGAATTCCACAAAAGCACGGCGATACGGGACCGCGGTACTTACTCCTCCCTCATCGTAATTTGGGTGGTCGTGTTCCTTTGGTTCCTTTGACGTCCGCCAGCGCTCACTCACGTACATCAGTAGTTCGCACCACGATCATCTTCGTTGCGGAGAGGCACTGTACTTGTACAGGAAGAACAACGCGATTGCAGCAAAGTACTTATGGACAAGATGACAACAAGCTAACTATGATTACCTGAGGCAAATGGCGTATCTCCTCGAGCACGTTTTCCCCGAGCTTCGGCACTTGCAGAAGGGCTGCGGTCCCGCTTTGCGGAATACGATGACGACGGATACTTGGAGGAAGTTTTCCCGATCTCTTGGCTCTCCATGCGGCTTGCGTTTACCGCCTGCTGCCTGGAGGTGGAAAAACCGTCGGAAGGTGGGAGGAGTTTCCCATCGGCCTTATCATCTGTTGGCCAGCCAGTTTGTTCACCGATGGTCTGCGTCATTGCGGAGATGAACCAATGTGAGGTTTTGAGATACTGCAGGCGTTTCTCGTCTCTTTGAGCAAGTAGGTTCTCGACATGTCTATCCCACTCGTCCCCTGGTACACTCGTATCTTGAGCGTCGAATGGAGAAGGCTCGTTCGCGTACCGAGCAGCGAAAGGCTTGCTTAGAGCGTTGATGAGAGCGAGAAGACGGGAGGGCCTCGTAAGGCTGCAACGAGGCGCATATACCTCGCCTCGAAGAGCAGAAAGCTTGACCATGCCGCCAACGACTGTGTCGTCTTGCGGTCTGGCCATGCCGAACATGTCCAGCAGGTAATTTCGTCGTGAGTCTGGTGTGAGGTCACTTGGAACGTAACGAATCATGGTCCAGTTGAGGACATGAAGGAATGATTCGAGGGCGTCCTGAAGTTCATGATCCTTATTCGTGTTCTGGAGCAAAGCAGCAGACGTGAATTCCCAGGTTCCCTGTGCGCGATTTCAGCGACGGCCCAGCTATGAGTCTTTGAGAGAGGGACTTACGGCGCGTTCACGTCGTGTGGTGGGGTGGTCCCGCGAATTACTGAGATCCCAGTCAACTAGCACGCCTCTACCCTCATCGGCCAGCATAATATTTCCAGCGCTGATGTCGCGGTGCAAAATCTTTGCCTGCTCGTAAATCTGCCAATGAGCTTCGTCGACATCAGCTATGTTAAACGATTCAAGGACATGTAAACCCACCTTCTACGGCGTCCAAGACACCTTGGGCCAGCTCTTTGGTGCAAGTGAATGTTGTGAGACCCCGCCCAACCATACCGAGCACAATTCTGCAGTGAATATGGCTTGTCGAAGGCTCCTGTGCGCGTGACCAGCCTTCCCCAATCTCCTTCTGAGCTTTGGTTTCAAAACTATCACCTCCGCATTCCGACATGTCGGGAACGCTCTTCTTGTGCAGTATGTCGCATGTATCGCCTTCTGGCTTCATATAGGGTGCGTTGATCGGCCAGGTGTCTTTAAGGTAAATAAAGTTGCTAGCTTCCGGATCCCCTTTGTAGACCGACAAGCTGCATGTTGACCTCCCAATGAGTGATGGAGAAAGACGTGGGGGGCGAGGGCCGAAGCTCCCGCGCTGCTTCGCAGCACTCGGGATGGTCCATTTGAAGAGTGGTGTCTCTGAGTCCAGCCATAAAGTGTCTCGAATCTCTGTTTTGTCAATTTTACCGATGTCTGAAGCCTTGACGAGTGTATCGTGGACTCGGTGTTCGGCGGATGGGCAGGAGGGTCCCGAAAAGAGCTCGATCGGGGACTCCGCGTTGTCCACGATGTAGTTGAATTACGCAGTCACAATATTATTAGCTCGTGCGCGGTTCCATCGCAAGACGCGGTCCACAATAACCCGGGGAGGAACCTTACCAGTTTTGGATGCACTCCTATTTCTTCCAGCTTCAAATAATGGCCGACCTGTGGGTGGTAATGGAGTCAGACCGCATTACAAGGAATGGCCGTCGTCTGAGATGCGTTCTTCATGAGGTCAGCTAGTTACAGTGCGTGAGACAGTTTATGTACATCACAGCCAACAGTGGAAATGGGAAAAAGGAATCAGGGTAGGGCATTTAGGTATCAGATCCAGTCTGGGTATCCCGCCGTTGTGTTCCAGCCATCAGGAACCTCCCAATCACTATCACAAACAAACGCCCAGTCTGTGGTCCTGATACTCTGCTTCTGAGCATCGACAAAGGCGCCTACAGAGCACATTCCGTGGAAGTTTTCCGGGCAGCCTTCGAGGACGTCCAGAGGAACAACTCCATCGTTCACGATGACCCGGATTTGTGGATCCGGTTCAGAACTACATGCAAGCACTGTTGGGGTGTGAGCGCGAGTTGAGTAGTAGTGTGGAGTAGACTCACGTTGGAATTGGATGTTGGTAGCGAATGGAGCCACTTCGGCGGACCTGAACGAGCGTCTTTCGGGTATGTGATCGGTGGGGAGGGGCCCGGTCGCGGCAAAGCTCGACAAGTTGAGTGCGGTAAGCACTGAATACGGGTGAGCACCGTGGGTGGGTGGGCTTTCCAGAAAACGTACCATTCATGACAACCACCTCATGAGTGGCGTCGACATACAGACTGTGCCCGAAAGGGAAGGTGATGGAATTGTGCAGTGTTGCGTTGGTAGAACTGTTGTGAATCTCGATGGGTGTTTCTGTCAGCCTCGAAACAAGCTCTTGGACGTAACCGATTCCCTGGGCTCTCGCAGTGGGCGACCCGAAGGATGTACCATACCTGCACGAACATAAATCAAAGATTATTTCATGGGTGAACGCCCTCCTAACTTACCAGAAGTTGATATCATAGCTGAATAGACTGTCAGGTATGCATCAACAAAGGAGTGAGATAGACGCACGCATAGTCGAATCCTTCCCACTCTTTCTCCGTGAAGAGCTCGCAGAACTTCGAAAACCCAAGAGCGACGGTCTGTAGAGACCTTTGTTTGTTGCAGTACGTGGCAAGCAAATCCCTATTCTCACCTCGAAGGCACACGTCTCTTGCATGGCGAACACATCCGCGAAGGTAAGCTCCATTCCAGTGACGTGCTTCTGCAAGCGATGAAGGGCCTTCTGGAGGTATATCGCGACCCACTCGTTCATAGGGTCCCCACCACGCCAACCTTTGTTGGGGTCGTCGTTGTTAGAACATGACCGATATGGGGCAAGGGTATTATTGAACTGTGCATTGATCAGGAGTTGAGCAAAAATTAGGTGTTATGAAAAGGCAACGGACTCCTTTCGACTCTATGGTGATCACTTGCTGGTATTGATCCTCGAACGGGTATCCAAAGAAACCAAGCGCGAAGTTTTGCGCAGAAGCAAGCATTCGGTTTCTGACTACGTCAGCTGGAGTGCTGAACAGATAAAGGTGCACATACTGGGATTCTGTTCGGAAAACTGGGAGAATGTTGGATTCGGTGAAGTTCTGGGTGAACAAAGACCTAAGCACCCTGCATAAGCGCCACTTAGAAATTGCATACCTTCAGCAAGAATCCATATCTCATTCGCATAGAAACGCCCAAGTCAACTGAAAGATTATAGAGTGAGGAAAAGCGACAACAGTGTAATTTGTGACTTACAAAGTTGTGCTCTTCCGAACGGAGTGAGGCCTGATCGTAGGTCTTAGCCGCGACAGAAAAAAAGCGACCAGGTAAAGTCAGCTATACCTTCTTGACCCAGTTTATAAGTCCTGTTATATCATGAGTCCATAAAACCTCGGGTGTAGTTTGGTACACAACCCACCAATCATTCAAGAAAGATAAGGGGCCAGATGCACTGAAATTTGCACCATGAGCGCGCAGCCGTGATGCAAATCCGGGAGGACCAGAGGCGGAGGCTTTCAGACAGCATTCTAAGTCCCGGTACGCTCATGGAACTAAATAAAACGAGTACTCACTAACGTCAGCCGGGTATCGCGCGCCATGTCGGTGTAAAAGATGCACGCCAGTGATCTGACACGTATCCGGGGCTTCCGGACTTGAATCTATACCAAAGGTTCCTTGTTCGACGGAATACCATGGCGAGAGAGAACCCCAGCTTCGGAAGAGGTCGAATTTCTCGTGTTTCTTCTTGGATTTGCCTTTCCCTTTGGCAAATGTGGGGGGTGCTACTAGGTGCGCCGCTCCCGAATGCATGGGATAGGCTGGTGCCGTTGCAGCTACTCCGGGTTCCGCACCTGCGTGTGTAGGACCTGGATAGCCGACGCTGGAGGATGTGTTAGATAGCGGTATAGATTTCACCGTTTGACTCACTCCGGCGGAAACATGGAGGGGAAAGCATTAGTTGGTGAAGGTGGAGGATAATCGTGCCACTCCGGTGTGCCAGGAATGCCTTGGGCATTGAATAACGCGTTTAAACTATCTGCAGTGACACGAGACGCGTCCCATTTGCCATACTGAAAGACGGCGGCCAAAGCGATAAGAATGCCTGCAAGGAACGCGGTAGTGGTCCGCAAGGTCACATATTGTTCCTGTACCTGGCGACGAGGTGGTTCAAGGTTTCCGCATGAGCATAGCTTGGTGTCCATAGTAAATGCAGGTAATTTCGTCTTCTCGTCCCCGGACGCCTTTAGCACGCGCATCGTGGGGATACAAGGTAGAAGTGTTGGGAATGAAGTGCTACGTGTGTAGCCTGCTGTTATATATGTAGTGGTGAGTGTGATTGCATGGGCTTCTTTACACCATTTTAGGAGTACTCAGCCTGAACTGCCAAACGACCGATACGAGACCAAGGACATGACAGAACTACGATCCAGCAATGAGGAGCGTATTTTACAAACTTAAGGCAGCAGTATTTGAATCATGTTCCCGCGGTTATTCGCAACAGTGGTAGCACAAGTTGCGTGAATTAAGGAGCCCAAAGAAACTCGAGATGTGTCCTAGTAACTATACTGCTCGCCAACGACTAGCGCCCCCCAACAACAGGAGCTCCTCGTCTTGGTCGACCACCCCGACGACCATATCCTCCCCAACCTCCAACATACGCGCCCGGTCCCATCAAGCCAACGCCCCCAGGTTCACCGAAAGTAGCAACATTCCTCTCCCTCTCCTCCTCCCTGCGATTACGGCCACCACCACCCCGACGCCCGCCCCCACCTCGCTGTGGTGGTGGGGCAGCTTGCGTCGAGGAAGACAGCGAATCGAAAAACGACCTTTCTGGATTGTATGCCTTGTCTTCATTCTCCTTCTCTTTGGAAGGCTCGCCTGGAGAGTCTGTGTCTGAGGAATTGGCCTGCCCCTCTTCGACAGTCTCTTTCGGTTTCTTCGGAGCTACAGCAGCCTTGTCAAAGCGGGCATTGGAACTCTGGAAATCAAAGTCCGTCGCCGGAACTTTGATCTCATTTTGTCCGTGGCCGTGATGACCATGACCATGGCCATGGCCACGACGGCCTCCTCTACCACTTGGCCCACCACCGTTAGACACGCGCAAATCACCGAGAGCACGCTCAACGGTCTCCAAAGATGCAGCCGCAGTGTGCACGGAGTTGTTTGGGCGACGTCCGTTGGCGCTTGTGCTTGGGGCGTCTTTGACAGCTACTGGTGCTGCTTGGGGAGCCGGAGGCGCATCGGGGGTAACGTGAGGGGGCTGTTGAGGATAAGGTCCAGGCTGTGGTGGTTGTGGAGGTGGTGGTTGAGCAACCGCCTGTTGTTGATACGGCGAACCGTAAGGCGGGTAAGGAGGCTGTCCTGCCCCAGGCGCGGATGCCTATGGATGACGCGTCAGCACGAAGATCACCGTATGTGTGATGAGATCGCGAGTCAGAAGGAAGGCAACGGAAAAATCCACATGGGGTTTATGCGCTCTCGGACATGCGAGTCTTTGACTCTTTTACATCCGTAATACTTCATCATAATGTGGTGCGGGCATTTACCCAGAAACGTAGCAAAGACGACTCACCCCAAGCACAGCTGGATCATCGTGAACACTACGACGTGGAGTCGGCTCATCAACAGCAAGATCTTTCACTTCAGAAGCTCGGAAGATGATGTATTGGTATGGTTCTTGGACGGGGGGAATAAACTCAGCAGGGGGTCTATGACATGAGGTCAGCATGAGGCTCTCAGTGGTCTAGTCAAAAATTCAAACAAAGAGGTCAGAAAGGCAACGGAGTAATCCACATGATTTTATGCGCTCTCGGACGTGCGAGCTGAAGCTCATTTACATCCGCAAATGGTTTCATCTTCTTGGCTCGAACAACAGGATAGACTTGAGACAAGGAGTTTGCTCACTTTCGCGACTCTGTTCCCATAGAATACACTACACAGAAAATGAATACCTGAAGCACTCTGAAAGGCTTGAATAAAGGCATACCATTTGAAAGCTGAATCGTGGAGGCGGCGGGATCAATACCAGCAAGGATGCCCCGGTATCGTACATCAGAATGAGAGATGAGAGAGATAGGTTTCCTGTAAGGTCCGTCAGCAAGACACCACAAGACAACGTCGGCCCATATACCCTATGAAACTGAGAGCCATGGTTGAAACTTGAAGCAATGAAGAAACGCAAAGGAAACGAGTTCGTTTGTTTGTGCGACACTGCGGCATCCAAATCTCAGGCCACACTTTTCAGGCTCCGCTTGATATGAACACTACCTTCCTCATCCAGCCTGCCCCATCATAACTCTGCTTGAAGAGAACAATTTGTAGAACAATTCTAAGTACTGCTATTGCGGGTTTCCTGACAGTCGGGTAGATATTACCAAGAGCTGGGACCTTATAGCTGCAGAGGCAGGTTGCTCAAGCCTTAGAGGAGAAGATTCAAATCACCAGCAGTGTGCATTGTCCAGAATCACAAAAGTTATCACTTGCATAGCCGGAAGTAAGTATGGATAGCACAAGAGAAGCTGGCGTCAGACACGGGGTGAAGTTTCTTAGCATCACGATCGATCACAAAGCATACAACAGTAACAATACATAATCATCATCAAGCATTGAATAATACCCGCAGATGCCTATAAGCATCATAGCGCTAGGTAAACATATTAGCCTATAGCGGTGGAATGAAAGCTTCTTCACGGCACAAGGCAGAGCGTACGAGGAAGGAATACACATGCAGCAAAATTTTGTCCGGAACATATGATGCAGTTAAGGTCGTTCAAGTCGGTTAATGACTCCCTCTGCTTCGCCTTTAGCCTGCCCAAAGTCAGGATCTAAGGTGACCTTCTGTCGCGAATCCCCAGGTCCCAAAACCACGCCACTAAGATGAGGGTCGATGGGGTCTGAAGGAGGACCGGAACCGGGTGTAGAAGTAGGGGTTGATGTGGTAGCAGTGGCGGATTCGGCGGGATTGAAATTTCGGAAAGGGGATGGAGCAACTAACGAACGGTGAAAGCGATTTCGGAATTCATTGGCATGGGGCTGGGACTGGTCACCAAAGCCGTTTCCGGAGGGATCACCCATATCAGGAAAAGGGGCACCAGAAGGCCCCGCCATTGAGCCATCAGCCGCTTTTGCTGCGGCTTGTTGAGCATAATGCATCTGTCGCTGCAATGCCGTTCAGATTATATAGGGTTTTTAGTTACTTGAGAAGTACCTGATGGTCCCATTGGTCGAAAGCGTCCGCAATGACGGGCTCCAAGGAGGCAAGCTCTTCACTTGTCATTGACAACGTCCGTAGCAAGTGCTGTTTGAGGAGTGGCGCGCACGAGAAGGAAAGGAGGAGGGTCGAAGCAAAATTCTGCCCGCCGGTGATTGGGGGCTGGGGGAAGGAAGGGTCCTGAGGATTCATCGCATGTTGATGCGGCATTTCGTGCGGTAGAACTTGTTGGTACTCGTTTTGTCCGTTCACCCTGAACTGGACATCCTCCATTCCCTGCAACATCTCGGTCGTCATCTCCAAACCAAGCTCCCTCATTTTCCGCTGTTTCACCAGGTTCCGGTGTTTGCGTTGCCGTTCCCGAGCAGCCGCCCTGACTCTTTCCCTTCTAGCAAGCTCCTCTGGCGTCAATTCTTGACCGGTAAACGTTGGTGTGGGCGGTTCAGATGGCTGTGGTTGTGGAGGAGGCTGAGGGTCGGTTGGCTGGGGATAGATCATAGCCGCATTGAGATTATTGACATGACGATCACGCTCCCGCTTTCGACGTTGTCTCTCTGCAGCTTTCTCCCTTTTTTGTCGCTGCGCAGGAGTCTCATTTTCCCTCGAGCCTCGTCTGCGCGACGACACTGGAGTCAAGGTACTCTGTGACGGGTTGTGATGAACAACCGAATCCATCGTATTCATTTGTGCCCGGCTTTCTTCTGCGGGTTGTGACGGCTGTTACGGCGTCTCCTTTCGTGCAGCGGACGGTGACGGAGGTCGTGACAGAGAGTGACCAAGGTGTGAACAAACAATGTCACACTCAAGCACTTTATCATGTGGCGTGAGATATTTTGCGGGATAACAATATTGATTTATTTCCTACAGCAAAATCTATTTAGATACATTTCCTGTTGTCTTCTGGATCATGCTCTCTCGCCCTGGCCCAACACCTATCCACTCTATGGGAGTATCTAGGAAGGTTTCGATGAACTCTACGTATTTCTTGCAGTTTTCAGGTAGATCGTCGTAGGATGTCGTGGAAGTTATGGGTGTTTGCCAGCCGGGCAGCGTCTCATAAACTACCTCCACTTTGGATAATACATCCAGATCAGCTGCGAACCAAGGTCAGATCCCAGCCATCTCTTTCGAGGAACTTCCACATACCGGGGAAGTAAGGAAGCTCTTTCCCGTCAACCATATACTTCACGCCCACCTTGATCTCTGCGAGAGTATCCAAAACATCTAGTTTAGTCAGGTTGAAGCTGTCATAGCCGTTAATAAGGCCGGAATGCTTCATGACGACAAGGTCGAGCCATCCACAACGGCGGCGACGTCCGGTCGTAACACCATACTCCTTTCCAATTTCTTGAAGGAGTACACCGACATCCTAACGGTAGCATTACGGTCATATTGAAGGAACGAGTGGTATTAGACTCACGTTGAGCTGTTCGGTGGGGAATGGACCACCACCGACGCGGGTGGTATAAGCCTTGACAACACCAATCGTTTTCCCGATGGCCTTGGGAGGGATGCCGAGTCCTGTGCAAACTCCACCGATCGTGGTGGAAGAAGAGGTGACATAAGGGTACGTCCCGAAGTCGAGGTCGAGCATGAGGGCGTTCGCGCCTTCGACCAAGACTTTCTTCTGTGCTGCCAGAGCACCGTGGATATAGGCGACGCTGTCGACGACAAACGGCCTCAACCGCTGGGCGAGGTGCTGCAGGGAATGAACTTCTCACCGGCGGAGGTGGTACAGAGAGTGGTATTATCTTACCTTGTACCGCTCTATTTCAGCCTCCGTATCATACTCGAAGTGACCATAGCGTTTGAATCGCCCTTCAACGACCTTGCGGAATTTCTGCGCAAATGTATCGTGGTCGAACAAATGATGCACTCGCAGACCGGAGCGTGAAGCTTTGCCGGAATATGCTGGGCCAATCCCCTTCTTTGTTGTTCCGATACTGCGTTGAGATATTAGGACAAGACATGGTGACAGAAGGAGATCACTTGTACCTCGACCCACCGAGTTCCACCTCCTTCAAGCCGTCCACGATCTGGTGGAAGTCAAAGACCAGATGGGCTCTGTCAGAGATAAAGAGACGGTCGGAACACTGGAGGCCTTGAATGCGGTTAGTGAATGAGGAAATCTAGGGTTATAGAAATAATACCTTGCTTTTCCAGGGCGTCGAGCTCATCGAAAAACGAAGGGATGTGAACTACGACTCCAGAACCTATAAGACCGATACATTTGGGGTTGACAAGACCTGCGTAAGATAGAAGCGTCAAGTCAATCCAATATTCCGAGTTTGGATCTTCGTTTACCGCTTGGGAGCAGGTGGAACGCGAAAGTAGTCTTGACTTTCTCTGGACCGACCGGGACCACGATAGTGTGGCCAGCATTGTTTCCACCGGCGCATCTCGCGCAGACGTCGGCCTCCCCTGAGAGAATATCGACAAGTTTACCCTTCCCTTCATCTCCCCATTGCGAACCGAGAACAACGGTCACTGATCGAGCTATCAGTTATCTAAGATCAATCTGGCATAGATCATCCCATAACGCACCAGTCATGACCGATGTTCCACCAATTGGGTTCGTTGGCTTTCGCCCCTCGAACGCAAGTCTGGATTACTTGGAGATGGTTGGAAAGAAAATCAAGGTGGAGACTGGAGTCATAGAATCTCATCGGATAAAGGGTACATGGTGTCTGGAAAAGGCAACCGCTGTCGGTCGCCTTCCACCGACACAAGCCGAAAGCGTTGAACGGCACTTCCGCCGCTTTCCCATCAGAAACCGATAGCACCGGCTTGCGACTTCGCAATAATCGTTGTAGCCACGAACTCGCAACATACTGGGTGGACTTTGACCATGCCGACGTTCCAGGCGAACCCGATAAAGTCTTCTTCAATAAATTCAACCCTCAAACGGTATCCTGTGCTGTTTGGATTGCCATTCGTGCTCATCATTGTTGGTGCATCGTTCGGCCTTCAAACGTTCACCCAGACAAGGTATGACTTGCAAGAAAAGAAAGTAAAGCAGGTTAGTTGGGCTTCTACCAAACGCACCGTGCCACAGTCCTAATGCCTTGGCAGGTCTCCAAAGAACAGGCACTGGGACTTGACAAGTCCAAGAAGAAGTTCGACATTCGAGAAGAGTACTACGTGAGCATACTCAGTCCAGATTGCACCTGAAAATGCCTCATACTTGCCTTAGAAACTGAGCGCAGCGGCTGAACAAGATTGGGAGCCAAAGAGAATTGCTCGGCCGAAAGACGTGCCTGAGTGGGGTGTGCCGCCAACTCGACCTGACCTCTTTCCAGACCAAGTCCCAAGCTCCAAGCGTTGAGGCAGCGTGGCCTGCAATGTCTCTCCGTGTTTCCCAGCTACCACCCGCCCCCAGCATGCCTTCATGAGACTGGGTCCCATAGTGGGTTCATGTAGGGCTAAGAGCCCTGCAGACGATAACAGAGCGACGACTCCCACAACCACGGCCTGGTCAAGTTGAACTACATCCAAGGCTCCTGCAGTGGTTCCATTGAAGTAAAGCAGGTCGTCAACCCACTTGTCTATACCATACGATTTGCACACGATGATGGTTTCTTTACTTTGGTTTCTGCATTTTTACCTTGGAGCACATGCATCCTGTTGTAACTTGTCTTGTTTGTGCCTCAGCCCCATGCGTCGACTACTGAGAATTTGAGGGGTTCTTGGAAGTTGGAAGAGTCCATTGCCTCCGTAATACCATGCCACTTTAAGTTGTCAAATAAGAAGTTGGGGTAGGATAAGCATATGTGTACCATGTGGTCATGCTGCGGGAACGACCATATGATCGCGTAGATATTTATGTGAACGTCTTACTCGCCTCCCATCCGGCTGCCTTTAAGTTGTCCTCCACGACGTTTAGAATTCGGAAAGGAGGCTCAAGATGCCAGAGAGCTACAAATGGGCTGGGCATGCTGAAACGCCCTCTAGGCGATGGTCCCGGCTTTACCTCCTTGTGGTCGCATTCACTGCGCTGTACTTCTCTGGACGAACTTCTCTACAGGTCCTCGGTAGTCGTCCCTCGGCCTCGGAACTGGTGAAGAGAGAGCACATCCTTGACCAGTGCAGATACATCAAGACCCCAGCAGGTCCTCCCGCTGACTTTCACGCTCGCCAGGAGTCAGACCGCTTCGTGCCAGGCACGAAACCCGTCCTGATAAAGAACGCGACGATATGGACGTCTGGGCAGAACGGTACCGAGGTTGTCGAGGGCGACCTTTTACTGCACAAGGGCTTGATTAAAGCAGTTGGAGATGTTCCTCTTAAACTTTTGCAAGGTCTCCAGCTCGAAGTTGTCGATGCTTATGGAGCGTGGGTTACTCCTGGTATTGTGGACATCCACTCACACCTGGGTGTCTACAGTGCACCAGGACTTGACGGCAAGTAGTCTCAGTGTATAGTCGCCTCCTTAGTGTAATATTTATCCTAGGTGCGAGCGACGGGAATTCAGTGAAAGCACCCATCTTGCCGTGGCTTCGGAGTCTTGATGGGCTGAATACACACGACGCAGCTTATGAGTTGACACGTTCCGGTGGTGTTACAACTGCTCAGATCCTTCCTGGGAGCGCCAATAATATTGGTATATCATAGGCCATTATCTGGTGCTGTGAACATACCTCACATCTGTACTTTATTTAGGTGGACAAGCGTTCGTCATGAAATTGCGAGAAACGAAGGAGAGGTCGCCTACTTCCATGCTCGTGGAACCCCCTTATACCCTCAATGGTTCCCATTTCGACCATGACCTCCCGCCTAGGTGGAGGCACATGAAGTGAGTCTTCTTGCTCCTTCCACCTTCTATCAGTTCTGATGTAATTTTATCAGACATGCTTGCGGTAAGTCGCGCACATCAAGTACTGTGCTTTGATCGACCCCCGACCCTTAAACAGGTGAAAACCCATCGGGTGTGTATTCGATGACCCGAATGGATACGGGGTGGAACTTCCGGCAAGCATATGATACTGCGCGCCAGATTCGCGATAAACAAGACAGTTTCTGCGCCAAGGCTGAGGCAGGTGCTTGGGCAGAACTGGGAGACGCCAGCTTCCCTGAGGACCTACAATGGGAAGCTTTGGTTGACGTTCTGAGGGGAAGGGTCAAGCTCGCAGTACACTGCTACGAGGTCTGTTCTCTGCATGGACTCCCTCAAATAATGAGCACTCACCATTCTGGATAGGCTGTAGATTTGGATGGCATCGTCCGGGTTAGTTTAGTGCCCTCGCAGTGTAGCCATGTAGAACTAACGCCAGCACCAGCTCACGAACGAGTTCAAGTTCCCTGTTGCATCGTTTCATCACGCTGGGGAGACCTACCTTGTACCTGATTTAATCAAGAAAACATGGGTACGCTCAGCTCATGAAGTATCCCTCACAGTCTTTCTGCTAAATCCTCTCCACACAGGGCGGCGCACCGACGGTAGCCTTATTTGCTGCTAATTTCAGGTATGGCACCACTGCTCCTATTCTTCACGCCCACGCCTTAAGTCGTCGCTCCTCATATCCAGAAAAAAGCGCGAGGCCTACCGAGGGTCTGAGTTTGCGCCCCGTGTTCTGACATCCCACGGTATCCCAGTTGCTATGAAGGTAAGTCTTGCCAAACTCCTGGCATGATCAACCACCGTTTACATCCGTCCTTTTTTGCAGTCCGATCACCCGGTTGTGAACAGTCGTTACCTCTTGCACGAGGCTGCACAAGTTCATTACTACGGCCTTGAGTCGAATGTCGCTCTTTTATCTGTGACAGCAACACCTGCCAACGCAATGGGCCTCGGTCACCGACTCGGTCGTATCCAAGAGGGTATGCAGGTGGTCTTATACTTGTTCGAAGGAGAGCTGACGAATCACCATCAATAGGTTATGATGCTGGTATGGTCAAACGAGACTAATAGTCCGATAGCTCACTGGGTTTCTAGATGTCGTCATATGGGACTCTCACCCACTCAGCCTTGGTTCCGTTCCCCAGCAAGTCTTCATCGATGGTATCCCACAACTTACCTCGCCTCACGTGTCGGCAAAACCTTCCTCCTTCCAGTCCCCTCCCAACACTCCGAACTTCGACAAAGAAGCCGCAGATGCGTTCGCATACGAAGGTCTTCCTCCCCTCGACGCCCGCCCTATCAAGCGCGCGATCTTTGTGAATGTCGATAGCATGTATACAAGATCTGAAGGCGACCTCGCTGTTCAAGAGCGCCCTGATGTTGTTGTCGTGCAGGATGGAAAGGTCATTTGCTCCGGTCGGGCCATGTGCTCGGGATATCTGAGTGACAAGTACGCGGAGGTTATTGACCTCAAAGGTGGCTCGATTGTCCCTGGTTTGACCACGTACGGCACCCCGCTGGGTCTGGTCGAGATTCGCCTAGAGCCGAGCACGAATGATGGTTCTGTGTTAAACCCCCTTGCCAAGGATCCACCTGCTGTTCTGGGTGACGGTCTCATCCGGGCTGTCGATGGTCTACAATTTGAAGGGCGTAACACCTTGTAAGTGTCCGCATCCTGCACATCAATGGGGACTGGCTTCATCCGAACCTGGTACTTTGCAGATTGGCCTACCGAGGTGGCGTGACTGCAGCAGTAACCGCCCCATCCGGAAGCTTCGTGCAGGGGGTGTCAACGGCGTTCTCATTGGGCGCGCCTAACATTCTTCAAAGTGGATCCATCCAGAGCGACGTCGCGGTGCATGTTGCGATCACTAAGAACAGCGCTCAGAGCGTCAGCACTCAGATTGCCGCCCTGCGGCAGTTGTTACTAGGACATGGCGGTGATGAGATGCTATCAAGAGTCCGCGAAGTACGTTTACAATTTCGTCTGCCCTGCTTGTGAGTATATGCTAAATGAGTGTTATGACAGGGCACTGCGACTCTGGTGGTTGACGTCAACAGTGCGGACATAATGGCTTCCCTTCTGCGTCTAAAGGCCGAATATGAGAAGGTGTCGGGCAAGACTTTGAAACTTACCTTTGCAGGTGCTATTGAGTCCCACCTTATTGCCAAGGAAATTGCCCAAGCAGGTGTCAGTGTGATTGTCACTCAGCCAAAGCCATACCCCGATACCTGGGACCAGCGTAGAATGTAGGCGCTGCTTGCGTTCTTGAGTCGTTTGAGGACCTAAATATCTTTTCGCAGCTTGGCCGGACCACCGCTGACTGCTGACTCTCAGGTGACTGCTTTGCTGGCTGCGGGCGTCAACGTCGGTGTTGGCTTGGTCGACGAATATGAGGCCAGGAATTTGCGTTGGGAGGTCGCCCGAGTACGTAATTTCCTTCTGGCAATGTTATTTATCTCTTATTGGTGATCATTTAGCTTGCTCTCTCATCTGATGGCGGAATCAACCGAACCACCGCTCTTGCGTTGGCGACCACCAATTTGGAGAAGGCTTTGGGGATTCATCATGGTGACATGCCCGATGATCTGGTTGCTTATGCGGGAGGAGATGTGTTCGATTTCGAGGGCAAGGTGGTTGCCGCAATCTCGGCGCAGTTGGGGAGAACCGATGTATTTGTGTAATATCCGTCCAAGTTCAGGTTAACTTGGACCAAGCTTGGTTTATGATGTATTCGTCGGCGCTGCACTGCCCATGTTCAAAGGTCTCAATCACCCACGGTCAAGTCTTTTCTAGGCTGGACGTGAAATCACTGGGTAACCATACCTTGGTTTGCGTGTCAATGACACTTGCGCTGCGGGCGTAGTCTCCTTCTCATGTACCAGATGTCAATGTCCATGCCAGTTTACTAGCGACCTAGTACTACTCCATGGGCCTCGGGACCCCGACCCGCTCACAAAATGACCGTGCCTCTCAGTCATTATTACCATTAGGATCACCCGGCCGAAACACCATGCTCTCTATTGGGCTCCCCGCATCCGAATCAGAGACGATCTGTGCGTGATACTCCCGAAAGCTGATGACGAGGCGTGGAGGGAGAACGAAGGGCTCTATCGAGCAGAAAGCCTGCGCGAGCGTTTTGTATAATGGCTAGAGGGGAAAGTGTCTGGTAAGTGGTTTACGTTCGTTCAGCGAGAGACATACTGGGAGGTTGGTAAGAGGAATGAGGTTGAATGATCGGTAGATCAAGTTCCTAGTGATTAGAGTATCAGCAACAGGAAGCACATGTCTCGAAGTTGTGCAGTGTGACCGACCCCATGAAATATAGGATACTATCTCGGGCGAGCATTCGCATGCAGACGTTCATCTTCCACCCTCCCAGATCCCGCTTCATGTCTATTGTATGTTGAACGAGCCGAGCAACTGCGAACAGCGCAAGGATCCCGTCGAAGACGATGCCGGGTATTGAGAAGTAGACGTACAGGAGCGGGCTCAAGGAGAAGTTGCCGGAGCATATCTGCATGCCGGGAAGCGGGATATCTGTCACTGTATATCCGGGGGTGTAAGGAGCAGTAATATGATCGGGATTTCAGTGAAGAGGACGTACCATACATGCCGTTGCGAGGGCCAAAATAGAGCACGGTGAGCACTAGTTCTACAACTACTACCGGGAAGAAAAGTCCGAGCAGAAAGTACAGGAGTCGTCTAGACTGATTGTACATAGCAAATATCCGTAATATCATAGTTGCTGGTTGACATAATTTCGGTTGTTAGGGGTAACACTTCAAGTCAGAAAATAGTACGGACCTTCAAGAGCCAGCATGTATGCATAACTTCCCCAATTTGTGAACTTGAAAGTATCGATACCTAGGGGGCTCGTCAGTGTTGGGGTCAAAGTGCTTTAGAATAGTCCCAACATACATCTAAGAGAAACCAACAAGTCTAGTGAGTAATATCCCCGTGAGGCTTCCAAACGACGCACGCCTGTGGTATAGATATCAGTGCAGCAATAGAAGCAACGGAGAATAGACGGACTAGCTCTGGCATGTAGATAATACTTCCCCCTATAGATTATGCGGGAGATAAATAAATGCTCAAGGACACGGCGTGTATCGCCTACATATTGCGTCCGTGCTTGAGACAACTTGATCAGATGGTGCCACAACTGAGGAACGACCAGACTTACATCGCGAGAACCACACCCAGGTAACGAATGATGACATAAAGGGATGACATGAGCGACCATGGTCTTCTCTGTGAGCCTGTCAGGGCGAGAACCAATCAAAGGAGGGGAGATCACAGACCCATACAAGCTCAACCTATGGAGTGCTTTATTTAGAAGGGTGGGTGTGGAAGGCCGAGGCCAAGAACTTCGAACTTACTTCTCGCCCGAATGTGAGCACTGCGGGGGGAACAGATCATGCGTGGATAATTTGATTTCGTGAAAGTGTACTGACAGTAATCATAGGAGATAGTTGTGATGGTCGCTACTGCAAGTCCAAAAACTGCTGTGTCAGTAAAGCTCTCAACCAG
The DNA here is from genome assembly GCA_000827185.1 of Hydnomerulius pinastri MD-312. Classification (NCBI taxonomy): domain Eukaryota; kingdom Fungi; phylum Basidiomycota; class Agaricomycetes; order Boletales; genus Leucogyrophana; species Leucogyrophana pinastri. Next base: position 141,452 of record KN839882.1, on the reverse strand, counting down.
AGAGCAAAGCCGATGACGTACCAGAACAATAATCAGTAAACTGGAGACCTTGAAGAGCGGTCTGCAGAGACGCAGCCATGATCTTGCTAATGCACTGCGGGCGCTAGAGAGTGAGCAGGCGACGAAAGGCAAGCATGGCCAGTGGCATTGGTTTAAAAACCAGGAGCTTCACCCCAGTCAAAAATATCCCCCTTCTTATACTCCTGAACAATACAGTATGCGAGAGAACCTCGGCGGGAGCTTCTTTCAATCCAGCCAAAAACAGATCGCCCGGGGTGTATCCCGCAGATGGATCGTAAGGTGTGCGAACATGAGTCCACCAGGCTGAATATACGAGTGACTCTTGACCTTTGGACAGGGTTGATCGTGGTCTGATTGAGTTCAATTGGCAGTCTCCTTGTAAAGAGACGCTGGATGAGGGCGTCTGCGGAGGCGCCACACCACGGGATAGCAGGACGGAGTCCTGTGCGAACTCTTCGCGCCCCGAGTCGAAAAACCGTCAGGGACGCGGAGAAGCTCCTTTTCACCGATACTCGTGAGATCTCGAGAAGGCATGTGCGACGACCTGACGAAAGGGCACGCCGGGTGGGAAACCTGCTTGGCCTTTGCTGTGGGAGAACTTCATGAAAGTAGCTCTTGCACATGCTGTAGCAACTCTGGGCCACCATAATACTAAAAGGGGCTAAGAGTAACGCATGTAGATTGGCTCGGTGTCTGTAAATGAGATTGGCGTAGCTTGTTTCAAGGGAAGAGACGTGTAATCTGTTTCTGCAAGGTTAGTTGTCCCAGTGACGCAAGATACAAACGGAACTGACTGTAATGAGTAATATGTGGAATTAGGATACGCTAGGGGAAATGTGGTATACAGGGCAACCCGACGTCACATATTGGGTTGAAACTGCTGTAGCGACTCACTTTGAGTGTGGTTCACCATCCAGTGAAGACAAATGAAAGAATACAAGATGTACACAGCTGATCAAACCAACAACAACGTGTCCAGACCAAGCCCTGTTCCACCATATTACTCCTCTTCATCTTCATCAATGGACTCCTTTTTGATCAGATACCACCATGCAGTGACTGGTCGAACCGTGTCTCGCATGCCATTACGGAAGAGTTCCGACTTCTCAGCAGAGCAGATCTGCGACCCGATGGATCCAGCGATCAGCATCGTGTCAAAGAGCTCGCCATTGTCATCCAGTTTAACATCGAGATGCGCGTATCCGCAAGGGATATCTTGGCTGTCGATTGTGGGGAAAGGGAACCCGTCCAGTACGAGATGTGGGCTGCGTTCGCGGATGGTATATACCGACGCGAACTGCGAGGCGCTGATTTGGAGTGGATCAGCGGGTCGAAGGAGTTTCTTGGGTTCGTGTTCCCGAATCCGTTCCTCGTTGAGCTTGTTACCTTGCCATTGGCCCTTCTCGTCGAAGACGCAAAACGCAGTAATCCATCCCGACAGCCACTGAGGCCCGCTTCCGAGCTCGCGATGCGCGACTTTGTTCCAAAAATCGAGGTTTTCTTGGCTGTTTGGGTTATCGTAGGCGGCTACGAAACGGGATATGACGGGTCGAAGGAGGTGGTACCAAGCAATGGTCTGGATGCCGTATTTCTTCAGCTTCTCCAAGCGGATCAGAATGCTCTCCCAATCCTTTTTCTCTCCTTCAAGCGTCACCCGAGGAATTCCACATCTCAACACAAACTTGAATGAGAAGTACTCCTTCATCGTCGCCATCATCACCATCGCGTAAGCCGTTGTATCAACGAGACTCGTGGTGGTGAAGTTTGGCATTATCCACTCCCGCAGTTCTGGATCGGTGATTTGCTGGTGCATTAGGTCCGTCATCTGATGGGCCATGAGTGCAAAGTCCGCAGTATAACGATTTCCTTCCGAGAAGATGATCAGCTCTGACTTTCCCTGGTGGCCGACGAAGTCTCGGCGAAGAGCTTCAGCATTGCCGTTGACGAAGAAGCTAAACTGCACCAGGATCGCGAGCCAAACGTCGTCGGGACGAATGATAAGCCCACGGTGATTGTTGTACGCCTCAATCACCGTTTTTACGAAGCCGTTGTTATGGGGCATGATATCACGGATTTCGTCACGATTTTGTGGAAGGGAGGTTCGCAGGAGCTCGGCGCATTTCGCGCTCTGTTCTGGCGCGACGTCGCGCAAGAGAACAAGAACGGCGTTTTCGTGGGACTTCACTTCTAGCCTGTCGTCTTCTGTGAACGACTCAGGGGTATGAGGTGCGGGACTGAATGATATTGAGCCCAAGGGGGCTGGCTATAGAATAGATGTTATCGCCTTTTCTCATTTGAAGAGATAAATCGAACTTACTGATGGATCGGGAATGCTGACCGGTGCAACCTCGTCGGGGACATCAAACACGGGTATGGATGCTCTACGAGGTTTGTGTAGCCTGGAGGAGGTGGTGCGCAATTTTTTCCATGTACTCGTAATAGGTGGTGGTTCAGCCACTGATGCAGTGTAACTAGTACCGGTTTCGGAGCTCAACACGGCCGAGACTTCATCCTCAGTGAACTTGCTGCCAGAAGGTTGTGGCTGATATGTGAGGCTGAGGGGGGAGAGAGGTGGTGACTTCGGAGGAGGGGTTGGTGGACGCTGTTTGGACCTGTTGAAGAAGTCCAACGATAATCTGCGAGTCGTCTTCATTTCAGCAGAGCGAGGACGATGTCGCTTCTACTATCATTTAGCGACGCTGATAAGTAAGTAGATCAAGTTGGAGAAGAAGCCCTGCGCCACAAACCACGTTTATGATTCTCCCGCGATAATGGTAGCTACGTAGTATGTGTACTAAAATGGAGTTCTTTTGGTGGGGTATGTTATGAGTATGTGTTCAGGTGACTGTAAAGTCGCAAACGACAGACTTTTGCAGGCGTCACCGCGTCCACCACGTCCCAGCCTGGGCAAGGCAGTTTGAGGACAAACTTAACGGTGAGCGAGAAGTGGACTCCATTACGGGCATATCCACGTGGCTCGCGGAGAGCTTGAAGAACTTGAATTCCGTTGAAGCCAGCGGCTCCATTAGACTTGAAATGACGAAGTGCGCAGCACTCGAGGAGTAATTGAGGCGTCGAATTTTCTGTGCCCTCTGTTTCCATCATGTGTGTCGAGGCCTCAAGCATCAAGTTGTCCAAAGCCTGTGGCTGATGCGTTTTAGGGGTTTATCAATTTTGGATCCGATTACCGACGAACAGACCTGTCGGTCGTGCTTGGGCAGCGTGCTTGTCGTGAGGCCGAGTACTGAACCCATCCTTTTCTTGTCTTTCTCAACAACATTTTCACAGAACCATCTTGTATCACTTGCATCTCTTTTTATTGTATCCCATAATCACGGTTTCAGTGACTCTCTTTGGTACTTAACCAGGAGTACTATTCCTGGTACGACAATCATGGCACACCCACTCGCTTCTCTATTCTCCGTCCTCGTCACATTACAGTTCGGCAGCAGCGCGTACGGCCGCTACGTTGCCACAAAGCGAGATGTCCCCGAAATTGATGGTTCACAAGGCGGTATGTCTAATTTGGCCCTTGTGAAGCTCCCATTGCGAATATCAGCTTATTTTCCGACTTCCTTGCCCCAGGATTCATCGGGCTCGTGGTAGCCCTCAGCATACTGATAGTTGTGTGCTGCCTCGCAGTGTTTTTCCTGCTTCGCAACCACGAGCCAACCGAACAGGACCGTGCCAACCGCAGAGAGCGGTATCGCCGCCATCGAGAAGAGCAGGACGTTGGCTCAAGTGTACCCCCCGCCTCAACTTTCGGATCCCTTGGAGAGAAGTTCAAAAGGATATGGAGCAAGAATAGTAGCAGTGGACGACGAGGTGGGCGTGGTTGGATCCAAGCTGGCTCAGGTGACGAATGGGAGTTTGACTCAGATCGCGGAAACCCAGAGCTTGCTGGCGGAAGGGCGGAAGGAGGACAGATGCAACAATTCCCAAGACGCGATGTCGAAGATCATGCACGCATAATCGAGTCACCGTTATCTGAGTCGGGAAGCGGATTCATACCGGTTCATTATACCGATCCATTTTCAAAGGAGTCTCCTACCTCGCACATATCCCCCATGCAAATGAGCCCGGAACGCTCACAGTCACCGCTTTCATTGGGATCTCCTCGGGAGGAGGCGAGTGCGGAGGACGACGTTGACGCGCCTCCTCCTGATCATCGCCATCTTTCATCGTTATCTACCACTTCTGTGTGGACTTCGGCGGGCTCAAAATTCATTGAAGACATATGACAAGACTTATGGCACGACACATACGATACGCCTCTCTTCTTCTTGTTTCTCCACATTTCTTTTTGCATTCTTTAAGCTTTGGACTCTGCATTACTCTGGGTTTGCATTCTGTTGTTGTAGTCTCTCCCTCGTTCTATTGTTGTAATAATATCGTGCGTGATGCGTGCGACACGAGAACGAAGTTATTCCACATGACTGCTGGGTTTTGTTGACCGCGATCTTCGTGTTCATTCACAAGAATGTCAACGAATAAGCTACTCGTCTCATGGGAGACGGGGGAACAGAATACAAAGACCACAATATATAGCCCCTTCTCTATAGCTTGGTTTAATTGAGCACTCTCAGCCAACGAGGGATTTCTGCCTAAACCCAAACGATACGCCCAACCTAAGCGCCTTCTCCACGCGGACCACACGGAGTGATAACTAGAAGCACCACTGAGGGGATGGAGCTAAATCAAGATAAAGAGATATGTACAAAGATCAGCGAGCTCACATCCCTGCCTACCCTCCCTTCAACTTCTTCAACACCCGCTCATGCAACGCCCTCATAACAGGCCCCACAGCACTCCCCTCACAGACAACCCCTACATCAACAGTTGCTATCCGTCCCTTGCTCGCTCCCCCAAGTGGACGCGCAGCACGTACAGCGTCCAACACTAGCGCGCGGAAATCTGGGATTGGCTGTAGTCCGAGCTGCTCGGAATCAGCTTGTGGTGGTGTGGGGGACCCTTGGAAGAGGGAATGAGACGCGTCCATGATTGCGATGCGTTTGCCAGTCATTAATCTTAGGTCGAGGGCGTGTCTGTCAAGTAAGTCGATAAGTCGGATTTACCCGTGTGTTCAAGAGAGGAATAATATGCATACCTGAGATCACCGTACAGAACTCTCCACCACCCCATCCCTTTTACGAATGTGTCAAACCACGGTTCTTCGGCTGAACCTTTACTCAGTCTGCCCCTTCCATGAGGGGCCCGCTCCTCTCTAGCGGCTGCTGTCATGCGGTCAAGCTCGACAGCAACAGGGAGCGTATCGCGGAGTAGTCCGACGAGTCGGTGCAGCGAGGGAGCGAGTGGGCCATGTCGGAGGATCTGACGAAGGTACGGTTCAGCTTCTTCGTGAGGATTTGTCCGAGGTTGTTGGTATGTAAATGGGGCTGGGGGAGGGGCGAGTGTGTTCGGATGTGGTACAGGACGTGAAGGAGCGCAGCGCGAAAATCGGAGTTCGAAGGAGCCTCCGGTAGGGGATAGCTGGTCTGTACAGCTAATCGACACAGTGTAGTCCTATAGGAATTCTGGCGTCACAAACTTTCCGAGAAGATGGAAAAGGTTTGTGCTGAGTGCTTACCGAGGCATACGAGAACTCCACAGTCTGCAGGTCGAAAGAGAGAAGCCTAACATCTTGCCATTTCTTCTCTTTTGCCATCCGAGCGACTGCATCGAAGTCCAGTTAGCAGCAGCCTCAAACAACTCCTCCCCTGGGCTTACCTTCACGAGCAATAACAACCATCTTCGATACGCGCGCCCACTCCTCGAGGAACTCGTCCACGCACGTATCCACCTCCTCCGACAAAAACGACACAACAGCCTCCGTAGCATCGTATATAATCCTCTTCGAAGGCCTTATAATATCGCTACTACTCTGCCCAGGCGCTGCCCGTTTGCCCACTGGCTGCTGTACATACTTGAGTTTAACACACGTGACGACCTGCGCCTTTTTGTCTGACCACCAGTTGAGGGGGATGACGCGGATGTTGGCCATTGCTGCTTCTGCTGCTGGGGCTCCGGAGAGGATGTCGAAGGATTGGACGCAGAGGGCGGGGATGGAACGGGCGAGGGAGGATTGGATGTGGGAGAGCGCGGAGGATTGGAGGATGCTTGTGGGGTTGACGTGAGTGTATGGGATGCCGCGAAGCTTGAATTGGGCCTCGACTTTAGTGTAGGCAACACGGGCGCTGTGAAGGTTGTGAACATGTGGTTGAAGCCCACCAACAGCGTGTAAAGCAGCTTACCAACAGTAGGCGTAAAGTTCTCGAAGCGTCTGGGTCTCCAGATTAAAGCTGGGTGGCCATCTCAATAACAGAAGGCAAAAAGGCAGTCACGAAAGGGACTCACTTATCTTCTCGCCGCGGCCCATCGTGCCCCGAAGCCCCAGCACCCCGCTTCCGTTTCTGCCCAACTTGTGACGCCCCCATATGAGGCCCAACGATGACATCAGTAGCACTCCCAACAGTCCTATCACCTCGTATACGGCGAACATCCAGCCATCCAATGTCCTCCATGATCGTGTTACCATACATGCTATCAGTGAGCACTTTGACAGAAATGAGTGCATAACGGAAGTCTTCGTCGGTTATTACGAGCACGAGATAGTGCGAGGGAAAACTTGAAAGCTGGATGTACATCGTGCCTCGAGCAGCCGGTCCCAGCTTTTGTAGCTCTGGGATTTTTGTGAGGACTAGACAAGCGCGGAAGAAAGACGAAAATATGCACCTTCCTTGGAGAAATTGCGATGTCGGAAGACTTGTAGCCCAAGGTAATTGGCTTTTTGCTCTACCAGGTCTGTGATCGTCTAGAGAAATAGTAGCGTTTATCAACAAAAAGAGTCTCGCAGTTAGTGGCATTCGTCTTACATTAAATCGTAACCTGATGAGCGCCTCAAGTAACATGTTTGGATTCTCGTTCAGGCGATCTGATATAGCCGCAAACCGAGGACCGCGACCAGCAGCAGCAAGGTCGCCCGTGTCCCGGAGGTTCATACGCCCGGTCCTCGTGTCGATCGAGATGACGACCACCTCGTCCGCACACAGGTGAACACGGAGCACGTGATGTCCGCCTATACAGTGTCAGCGACCGCTTCGCGCCTGAATGAAACTTGAGTTTACCATTGGAATCTAGGATGACTTTGCCTTCTGGGGAGAAAACGTTGCGTGTTGGGCCCCGTTGTAGTTGCAGCTGGAAAACTTTGAGAATCGCTTTGGCATGAGCGGTGATAACCTTGTGCAACATAGATTCGAAGTCAAGGTTGTTGGAGTCCTGAAGTCTATTATTCAGCGAAATGAGATCGAACGTCTGTCTGATAGACATACCACAAGCAGTTCTCCAATAGCTGCCATAGTTTCATCCTGGTCAATACCAACGCCCAGAGTACCCTTCACGGGTTCCCATTTCACATCAAACTTGAGTCCTTCCACTTCGTCTGACGGCCGTGCACCGCCCAACTTCGCTTTCTTTTGCAGCTCCGCTAGCATTCGGGCTACTGGGGATCGTGCAGGCCCACCACCGGCTTGTTGCGTTGCGCTGTTCTCGACGATGGAGATTATGAGCGTTCCTCCGTGTGGTGGTAGTTTGATGCGGTTTGGTGCCTGAGGACGAGGAACGTTGGGAGGGTTTGGGCGCCTTCAAGTGTACCAGTGTGATCCACGGAAGAAAGGAATGGGAAATATACTACTTACGTCCAGTAAGACACGGTAAGTGTTCGGTTCCCATTCAGCATCTCCACTTTGAGGTATTGCCCCCATCCTAGAGAACACATTCTCATGGCCTGGTACCACAATATCTGCAGTTGATATGACATAGACATCATCTCTGTGGGGGTGTAATTTTGAGATAGGAGAGCCAAAAAAGCCAAGATTAGACTTACGGAGGAAATTGTACAGGCGAACGAGCGGCGCGTCGACCGTTCCTTCAGGTAGTTTTGGTCTCTCAGGGACCTCAGTACCTGGAGGTACCTCCGCGGGTTCAGGAAGAGATAGGTAATACGCCATACGGGCGTCAGCCTCGTCAGCAACATGGCGCTTTAGCACGCCTGATGGCTCTTGGGGAAATTCTACGGGCGCTTGAGTCTCATCCAGCGCATAGCACGCCGAAACGTACCATGTGTCCCAGTCATGTCACCGCCTACCGTGATGAGGAACTTTACGCCGACGAAGAACCACCCATCATCCTTCTCCGCTCCTCGCAAACAAACCGAAGTTTCGAATAAATTCGGGACAGTGAAATGTACTCTACCTCCCGCTGGATCACAAAGAGTTTCAAAATGGGGCCCTCACACTGAAAGCGGATTTCGCAACAATACCAATGCGGTGTTGAGACATCTCAACGGGTATTATTTCTGTCATCCGGAGACGGTAGCGGATGGTGTCCTCCATGGCGCTTAGTGTTTTGATTATCTCGTCGTCCTTCAGGGGTGGTATTGGAACAATGGATTTCTGCACTCGGTACCATGAGTCCAATTGCTAAGTACAAGAAGGCATAATGCGACCTTAATGCCGGACGGTAATCTTTTGTATGTCCCTGAAGTAAGGACGTCGAGGGAAGTGAGAAGGTCATGGTTTCGGAGTCTGGATAATCATTGAGAGCTGATGCAATGAGTTTCGTGAGATACAATCATACCTTGCAGGATCCAGGCTCTCCCTGGCATAAGTCAGACCGCCCATAACGTCTTCGAATTGTTGATTCTGATTCATGAGGAATGCTGTGATGTTCTAAAGCACGGAAAATAAGTCGTTTACAAAGGTTAATGTCCTCGAAGTCTTCACCATGCACTTCTGGACAGTTTCCGCATCGCGCGCCCATTTCGTGATAGCATACAGCTTCACGACCTGTTTCTTTGTCTTTACTACCCAGTCTGCAATAGTCCGTTTCCTAGCGCTGTCTGACATGTTCGGGAGCCTGGATGACAGCGGCATATAAGGTTGCTTTTTGTAAAGTCTAATGACAGACTCACGTTTCGGCAAGCTCAGAAAGTTCAGCGTAGATCGCCTGCACCACCCTCGAGAGCAAGTCACCCAGCGGTACCTGTCCGTCATGGACGACAGGAAGCTCCATCTCAAGCTGTTCCAAGGTAGGCTCCGGTTCGTAGTGCCCATTGCCAGTGAGACCATTCATGATTGCGAGGGCTTCTGCCTTCTGTTTCTGCATATTAAAGAAGGTCCGGCTCGTACCATTGGTTGAGACGTCCATCGGGGGTCTGTCCAGCTGGCTCCCTCTAGCGTTCGTGTGTCCCGTCGGCAGATTTCGGGCAACTTGAGCCCGTTGCCGCCTGCTTTTTCTGCTGAGGTACTGGGAAGAGAATGTGAAGAACAAGGTAGCCGACGTGAACAGGGAGACGACCACGCTGATGCGCCACCCATTTGCCATTTGGACTTCCTCCTTAGGTAACTTCCGGGTAAAATATTGAGATCTTGATCAGTTCTGCGCAAAAGCATGTCGCAGCAAGCCAATTCCCTCAATTTCGGAGACTTGGATAACATGCAAGTTATACACCATTCTCCATTCAAGTTGATACTCCAAGTGACGAGGGCGTTAGAGCCTGGTACTACCGGTGGCCCCGTCATATCTGCTTCATCCAGAACATAGGATCATGTAGTTTCAAGATGGTCGACTATTCCCACTCCTCGCGAAGTCATTGAAACGTCCAACGACTTCAAGGCTGTGGCAATGAGCAGGGAAATTATGTCCGATAACGATGGGCACACGGCGGTCCTGGTGGTATTACGAACAACACCACACAGTTCTTGACAAATGGGAAGTAATTCTGACAGATAGAGATGAAACACAGCTACATTTTATTCGAGTTGGAATCGGAAGTATCTTGACGCCCAGCCGGAAGACCCATGGACGAGTGAACGCGACCTCACCTTTCTTGACAGCCCCTTGGCACTTTGCCACTAAGCCTGTCGCAAGAACGAATCTTCTTACACCGACCACCTGCTCCATGGACCCGTCTAGCAACCCCAAAAATGAGAGGTCGCGAATGTACCCGCTTGCTCACTCAAATCGCGGGTAGTGTAATAACTCAATACCGGCCACACGCGGCTTTGTTATACTATGTAAAGTTTGTCGGTCAGTCCAATCCCATAGCCGATGATCGCAGTACTACTGTAGCTTTGGTCATCCAAAGCCTGTAGCTAACTGCATCGCATCTGCGCCACGGGCGTCAGCGCGCAAGGTATTGACTGCCCGCGTCCGTTATGCCCGTTCAAGCGGCCCTGTTTTGCATCCTAATCATTGAATGGCCACCGTCATTCCGTAACTGTAACGGGCGGTTTTATCCGCCAACATGACGAACCACCTGTCTTCTGGGTCAAAAATACCCCCGCAGGCCTTTTGCAAACTCCACCAACTTTGTACCTCAAAGATCACCGATCTGCATTCTGCTTCCATGACGGGTCAATCAGTGCAGTGCACGAGCAGGAATGCGACCCTAACGCACAGCTCTTTTGCGAACGGAAGCAAAAGAAGAGCCCGGCTCCTATCTTGGGTTCATCCTTGAAGTAAGCAAATACCATATTGGCCTACATTTTCATTGACACAGCGCGCGCTTTCCGCGTCTGCCATGGTTGATAATAGACGTCACGACATACTTTGTAATGTGCGAGCCCAATAGGATTTGGTGCCGGCGCACATAGCCCGCAAGACGGCTTATAAAAGTGACCGTACTCGAGTCTAATGGAATGTCAAAGTACCTACTTCTTCCATCTCTACCATGTACAAGCCATTCGCTGCCCTCTTCTGTGCCGCCGCGCTCGCGAGCTCCACCCTTGCACAAAGCATCACCATCGCTCTCCCCACAGAGGGTAGCACGGTGACAGCCGGGTCTAACATCATAGTCCAGATTGACAAACCTGTGCGTTACCCTCATCGCTCCAACTTCCCCTCTGGAAGTTTAGGTTCTGACGAAACTTCCAGATGTCGCTCACCGGCTCGGAAGAGGTCGCAGTCGTCATCGGTATTGAGCCCTGCAACAATGGGGTTTGCAATCCTCCTTCGGACGGACTGGGTGACATCCTCTACAACGGCCCATATAACCCGCAGGTGATCCAGGGCGCTTGGAACCCGTATGAGAACTTCACGGTGACTGTTCCGTCATGGTACTCTGGACTTGCGCAGATTGACGTTGCGCACGTTTATCTGCTTGGGGTGAGTATTTCCTTAGGAAGTAATCTTGCAAAGGGGCCTGTGCTCATCAGTCGTGCGCTAGGCGGGGTTGGCTCCTTACCTGGAGACCGAAAGTACTACTATAAACATCGTCTCCTAGGTGCCACTGCACCATCATAGTTCTTAGGACATTATAGTGTAATTGCGGCGTGATAGACTACTATGCTTTGTTGGGAGCTGTTAGTAATTCTTTAGCCTCCCCTAGAGGGACCACAGATCTGAAATTTCAGACAATCGTTGACTTCTTGGCAACTCAGCCCAAAAATGTGAATGTGAAGTGCGAAGAAGCGATTCATACCATTGTACCGAAATGTACGCGTCCCAAGAATATCGCGGCAGCCTCGACTGCATTGCTATGGTCTCCCGTAGACAAACCGTTTAGAAGGAAGATAATCGTTCCTGCTATATAGCATCGCTCACTAAAATCTCGGTTCGATCTTTCTGAATATCGCATTTCAAACTGATCGACAGCCATTACATGATTTGCGCCCCAAGCACCGTTGTCCAAAAGAAAGGCGAAAAGAGCACTATGCAATCTTGACTGTCTATTTCACGAGAAGCAGTCAGGCCGTTAGCGCACATAACTGAGGACAAAAACGTACCTTCGCGTACAAAGAGTCCACAACATTGCCGATTTGTCCAAGCGTGTCGATCGCTGCACCGTACGAGTTCTGATGAAAGGAACGTCAGTCATCGAGCAGTCATCGAAGATATCGAGTGCACTGACGTCAACTTCTGGTTCGTCGAACACCAGGAGGCACCCTCTCCCCTGGTCGAGCACACCATGGAACACTTTGTCCAAGATCATCTGCGACAATCTACAACAAAGGGTCAGCGAATCTTTGAAGACGAAGCCATAGGTTACTTACTTTGCCTCGACATCCTGCCGACCTTGGCCAACTTGCTTCGCGACGTAATCGATCTCGACGACCGAGTATGGCTCGACGATACGGAGGAGGTTCTGTTGTAGGAGGGTATCGTACAATGCGGCGAGGTGAGAGCGGATTGTTTGGTCGGAGGAGAGCTCTGTGGCGACGAATTACGTTTTAGGATCCGCATACTTGGTGTGTGTGAAGAGACTGGTGAACTACTGACCGTCTTTGTAGTCCCGTAGGACCTTCTCAAACTCGGCGAGGTTGCGGTTCTGGTGAGCGAGTGCGATAGCACGCATACTCTCAATTTCTCGTAGCTGCGCGTACTTGACTGCAAGCTTGATCGACAAGAGGGAAGTTACGTCCTCCGGCTGATGAAAAGAAATCCAGTCAACACAATCCCGGTAATAAGCTCCAGAGCAGATCGACTCACCAAGTTAAGCATAACTTTGCACAGAAGCATGTACTTGAGGGCGTTCAATGCACCCGGGTCGTCTTGAGAGGACATGTTCTCAAACGTCTCGAAGAAATACGAATAGGCCGTCGTGTAATCCTTATCCTCCGCATGGAGAGCACCGGACTGGAGATCGAGTGCAGCCTGCAAGTGTGGAGGGCAATATATCGAGTTCGCAGCAGTTCGTGCCGAGGTAAGTGCAGCCTAGACGGTGTTCGTGTTAGCGGTTGTGTGAGGAGTGGAGATACACGTGGTATACCTTGGCCTTTGTGAAGTTACCAATGCCGCGGTAAACGCGACTTTCGAGGAGATGAACCTCGGTCAGGATCATCTTGTCATCGAGCCTCTTCAGCTCGGTCAACAAGGCATCGATCCGCGCCAAGGCAGCCTTAAATTGGAGTGCTTCCAGTTGTCTACGTATTTTTCTTCAGAATGCTGAGCTTTCGTGAAGTCGGGATACTTACAGTGCAACCAGACGAATTTCCAGACTGTGCTTGAGGAATATACGTTTTTCCCGATTTGACCAGTCAATATTATCCATGAGGACGTCTATTTGCGCCTGACGGCTGTTGGGGATGTCATTGAAGTAGTTTAGGAGTGTTCGGACTGGAAAGTATGATCAGCCTCTGCACATAAATCGTGCAGTGCGAGCTTGAATGCCACAACCGGGTGAGGGCGTGTGCATTCGCGAGACTTACTGAGCTTGGCGGTTTTGGCCTTTGCGGTCGACGACATGAACGATCTCGAGAGTGTTATAACCTCTGCCAAACCTTTGGCATTTCTGTGCAATGTCAGATTGTGGCAACGCGAATGAAGGACCGAATGCACTCACTTCTGGTCACGGTGTAGTTCTGCGAGTTTGATCATGGCGCCCTCCTGGTCGCGGAGTGACTGATCTCGGTCACCATTTGACGAGACTCCGTTAGATGTTGAGGCTTTGAACGTCGGCCCGTTGTATAAGCAAGATAACTTCCTCTGGACATACCTGATGAATTGAGTATCTGTTTGTAGATCTCCTCAGCACGCTTTGGGTTTGTAGAGGCCACAGACTCGGCCTCCTTCAGCAGCGCATCGTTGCTCGGCATTTCGTCCCTTGTAAACCTCGAAAATATAACGCACTGAATGCAACCAGGAGTTTACAAAGTAGAAGGATAAGGAGACAAGGATACTGTTGTGCTTTCTTACAAGGCTGCTTGCTGGGTCCTGTAATGACGCGTCTGCCGTGGGAATATTGACCTCACATACTGACGCGTCGGTCTGCAGACAAGATACTTGTAATTGCCTTGTTCTCTAGATCTTGCAGCCATGTCCGACGAAACTGTTCTCCCAATACCTAATCTCAGTCTAGCTCAACATTTCTTCACTCTAATCACCCCTTCGCTCACGAATCTCCACGAAAATGCGCGGACATCATTGCTGGAGGGGATCAAAGCCGACAGTACGTTCACTCGTGATTAACAAAGGGATCCAGTTCACCAGAGTTTGAATGGAATCTAGACATGGCGCCGTATTATAGGCTAGTCACGTCCTCAGGTGCACTGGCTACAGATGCTGCGCTCCTTGAGTCGATGGACAAAGCCAACGAGGAGGAACTGAAGAAGTTAGACGAACGTCTCGCGGAGGCAGAGAAGACAGAAGGAGAGTCCGAAATATCGGATGCTCTGAAGGCCCGAGCAAACCATCTCACACGTATAGGAGACAAGGTAAACGGTCACTAAGATTACAAGTGGCCAGCTCACGAGCTTTTGTAGGACCGCGCAGTGGCGGCACAGAAACTCGCGCTTGAGAAGACCCCTGGCCTCGGCTCGAGAATAGACATAGCACTCACTCTCATTCGGCTGGGCTTCTTCTTTGGAGACAACACCCTCATTACCGAGAACCTTGCGAAAGCAGAGAAGTTCGTCGATCTCATAAGAAATCACGTTAAACCTTCTAACACTACCCAGGTTCATCGAGGAGGGTGGTGACTGGGACAGACGAAACCGCCTCAAGGTTTACCGTGGTCTTCACGCTGTATCCATCCGTCAATTTAAGTCCGGTGGTGAACTATTGCTTGATGCACTGTCCACATTCACAGCAACCGAGCTCATCTCCTACAATGACTTCGTTGCTCTAGCCATCATAGTCAACACCTTGACGCTCAAGAGAGTTGACTTAAAGAAAAAGGTCTGTTCCCTTCCTCGCAATTACGTGCTTCGATCTCAGAACATTAACACATACCTCAGCTCATCACCGCACCGGAGGTCATTTCCGTCCTCCCCGAGCTCCCTATCCTCGGTGACCTCGTAAAGAACCTATACGACTGCCATTACGCCAAGTTTTTTGTTGCACTAGGTACGCGTTTCTCGCGCCCACAAGCTGCTGGTTCTATGGCAATTTGACTGATGAGATCCAAATTCGCTTTACCCTGAATGACTGCCATCCACGCATGGACCACGCCCACAGCAACCCTCGAGCAGACGTACCTCCTGCCCTCGCGGCTGTTATCACCGCATACCCGCTACTACGTCCGAGAGATGCGTATCCTCGCTTACGGACAGCTGCTGGAATCGTACCGTAGCCTCACGCTGGAGAGCCTCAGTGGCGCATTCGGCGTCAGCATCGATTTTGTTGACAGGCAAGTTTACTTGACGTTCTCCATGCTGCTTCCTGCAGACCTGCTAAACATGAACCCAGCGAGCTCTCACGATTTATTGCCAACGGACGGCTGCACTGCACTATTGACAAGGTGCACGGTATTGTGGAAACGACACGACCATCACTCAAGAACGCTCAATACGAAAAAGTTGTGAAGCAGGGTGATATCCTCCTGAATTCGATACAGCGATTAAGTAAAGTGTTGTACTGATATCTTACGTCCTGTCGCCTTATCGGTTCCTGCATGATGAATATTTGTTGTCTCATGCCTGTGTGTGTAAGATTGTATAAGTGTTAGTACGCAGACGCATGGTCACCATCCTAGTATCACGAGAGACTGGTACCTCCCATCACACTCAGAGTCTCAGATATGGTTCTGCTCGTTAGAATCAGTCGAAGTCTGATGCTGCCGCTGATGGTAAGTAGAGGCCTTCGAAGTCGCGAAGCGAGTTGGCAGTGGGAATTCCGCCGCTGACACCCGTCAGGATTGAACACATCAACGTCGTAACTTTGCAACATGACCCCACTGTCGGCCAACACCATTGGCCTTACTCGACGATCACTTGTCACTCTTCTCCCTTTATCGGTGGCTGCTGTAGGTGTTGGTTGGAAGTTGTGGACATCAAGCAGGGGTGCCAACATGAAAGAGGACTCACAAACCACACCGCTCCAAGTCCACCGACACCCTATGTACTGGTTTGACGACGGTTCGGTCATTGTGAGGGCTCCAAGCAATCAGGCAAATTCCCAGGACGGAGATGTGTTATTCAAAGTGCACGAGAGCTTACTGCGCCGACATTCCACCTTCATCCGACAGGCCGTTTTGGAGCATGGACTCGGAGGCAGCCAGAACGTACCTACTCTAACCATTCCGCGCGAGCTTGGAGTACAGGTGAAAGACTTCGCATCGTTGCTAGAGCATCTATATCACGATACGTGAGTACGTCGTCTTGATTTCCTTGATTTCGCCAGATAGTCAATCGCACTCCCCCAGCCCGTTATCTCCAGAAGCTCCCTTCCCGCATGTGGCTGCAATCCTCCGGGTATCCTCGCCAGATCAACTTGATCTCCCTTCCATCCACAATCTAGCGCAATCTTACCTCGTGGCGATGTTCCCTAGCGGACCCTCCCCGTTCATACACCCCAGTCACCTTGAAGAGGCCTTGTGCCTCGCTTTGCTGTACAAAATCACGTCTGTGAGTTTCTGATATGGGGGGTTTTCTGATGTGTCAAGCGGAGTCACAAGGATATTTGCTGACTGGATACAATAATTACAATTTGTAGATCCAGAAAGGCCTTTATTATAGCCTTGTAACTTTAACCGACTTCGAGCCCGAGTTGGGCAACTCCCAGTCAGAAAACCCAGTGCCCTCGAATGTTCTGGGAAACGGGGGCTCTTCCGCGGATTTATCGACCCTCCACGTTCTGTCACCTGCTGACATTGAACGATGCAGGAATCTGATGACAGGGATGGTGGAACATTTTACCCCAATATTGTTTACACCAGTGCGTCCATTCCGTCCACTCACTCCGTGCCATCAGCGGCGTAATTTTCCTGTGGCTCAATTGCTCGATGACGAGTCGGAGCTTCGAGTTGCTGAGGCCTGAGACGCCTTTAAGGAATGCATAGCCTGTCCGCAGTTTTGGCTCTCTTCACGATGGACATGAATTCGCCCCCCGCTTTAATAAATTTAAATTTCCTGCCTTCTTTCATATGACAGTCCCGCTGATTGCCTGGAATTATTATAGCCTGCGACGCCACACATGGCGTGTACAGACGTATTTGCGGACCAGTGGATGGCACTAGTCATTCAGTCTGCCATAGCTGGTGATGGCGTGTACAAGCCTCTTGAGACGCTTGAACAAATAAAGCAAATTGACTGGGGGGCCAAGGGGCTGTGTCCTGCTTGCGTCAGGGAAAAACGAGAAGAATGGACAAAGGAGCAGGAAGACGTGTGGGAGAAGATGGATGGCTGGCTCGACCTTAACACAAAGGAATAGATTCGGCGGTGATCGCGTTATGGCTAAATCAACTGCACCTTCGATTTGCGGCACTGAATCGGGCTTTTGTGTAGTTGTATGTACTTTGGGCGGGGCGAATCAGGCCTTCGCCTGACTGCTGTTATCTTCTTATACCCACCTCCAATATCATAAGGTTCGTAGGTGGTTCGTAGGTGACGAAATGATGGATGAGGGTCTTATTTTAGATGGCATGAAACAGCGGAAGCAGATTGATCTCATTCACAACAACTTCCGAATTGGGCCAATACATATGTCACGGCAACAGCCAAAATGAACGAAAACCGTAGGACCTTGGTTGGCTTGCTTTCTCTTGCTTTTTATCATTCTTCTCCTTTGTATGCTCATTGCCGACGTGTGACCTTACGAATTATAGATCTAGGGTCTACTTGTTTTTTTCTAGTTGTTTTTGTTCCGTTTGTTTCGTGGCGACCTCCAACCCAGGATGGCTACGGTGGCGGAAATTTTTCACAGCTTGACCTTGTTTTGTTTTGGGTGTGTCGATCTTGAGGTGCTGTTCATACCATTTGTCCTGGATTTGAGGACGCGTTCAATCTCAAACCTCCCTGGGTACTCCGGTTTCTAGTTTCAGTTGTCTTCCTGGACCTTATTTCCACCGTTATACATGCCGATTTAATCGTGACCTTTACACAGCTTCTTTGTGGGTGCAGCGGTAGGCGCATCGCCCCGAATGTGCACTGTTTAGTGTAGCTGGTCGCAACCGCGTGCGCCACGAGCGATACAGGAAGCTGCCATAATTCCTGCCTCTGAATGGCTTGATTGGCTTTCCGGCGATCTCGCTCTTTGATCCCGCCACGCAGAGCCTTTGTTCCATCGCTGGAGACGGTACAATATGTGGTTTTACGTTCCCGTGGACCCCCGGTGATTTTTGGTGCCATCTTGGACGCTCTCCGGAGCTCACTTTCGGGTCATCAAATGACTGCTCTAAGCAGCAACAGCGCGCACACACGCCATCTACGCTAATATTGGATACGCCATCCTGCCTGCACAACAATACCTTGCAGACCACAGACTACGACGGGCGCAGTCATCCGATATGGCGCACAGCTCTACCTGGCCCCTCATCCCGTAGGCACGCCCCTTCTCCATTTGGTCCCTCACTTTCCGCTTCGGTATTGAAACGCACCGGTGCAGATCTGTGGGTGTGTCTTCTAGATTTCTCGGACGGGTTCTGGTTAGACAAGGTTGGCGCCTACAGATGACGAATCATCTTTTCTCATTTGTTCGGGGTGGGTTATCCTAGATACACTACTCACAACGCATGACCAGTGGCGGTGACACAACCAGACTCAACCAGTGTGTTGTCGGTCAACATATAAATATGCAGACTTTCTATCAGGTACAATCCAACCCCACTCAGATTTTATCGCACTAACCCAACCTCAGCCAAAATGTCAAAAGAGAAAACCCCACCCATTGTACTCGACGGAGGGCCAAGGAAAGTTCGAAACAGCAAATTCCGGCTCCGCCAACATGGCATATACGACATAGCCTATGAAGATCGTACCTCGACCCAGTGGACGCGCTGCCTCCGCCCGTTGGTGGATGGGTTGCGCGACATCCGCAGCACAGCACCCTATGCACAATCGTTGCTTGCTGAAATTGTGATGCTCGCTCCGATGGCGTTCATTGCGTATATGCTTAGCGCTGTGTGGCTCAGCGTTTCCCCGGCGATCAACCTTTACTTCCTGAGCTTCTTATTCAATCTGGTAAGTACACCATATTTTTGCTTATATTTTCTCTCAACTCTGGAAGCTCGAAGACAGCTTCGTCAGCGGGACGCTGACTCCAGAAGCATACCGCTTTGTTGCCGTTTCTTGGGTCTCATGCGCCTTAATCAGCGTCGTTGTTGATCGAATGCAGTAAGCCCTTTGGTGGTCGTCGGGTGTACGTCGGCTTACAGTACATATTCCCCCAGCGCTCAGTCAAGAGACGCGCTGCGCACTCGTTTAAGGGCTCATTTCATCCCCCAGCTAATTCGAGGTAAGCCGTGCTCTCTCTTATGCCATCGTACTACATGCTATAGCGACCGTTTTTCTAGCGAGCTTGAGAGCAGATTTATTTTCCATGGAAGGTATGACATCCTCTGTGCGGTAATGGTCGACGACTAACGTTGATCGCCAGACCTGTACACACTGTTTCCGGTCATGGCACGGTTTGAATCCGAGTTTCCGGGCGGCTCCTTCCTGCAGCAGCTGACACAGCTGATGCGAACCGTCCTCACTCTACTTTCCCAAGTGGCTGTCTTGCTGCATGCAATTTCCTACAAACAGAGCCCAGAAAGAGAGGTCTTGATGTTTTTCTGCATTGCCCATCCAATGGTCCGGTGTTTTGCACCTTCGAACGGGATCGGGAGTTCAGGTTCGCCCCCCTCTCATGTTCTCTGCTCCCACCTTATTAGCTCAACCACTACAGCATATATATACTGGACTGATAATCAGCATTTCAAGAAGATGAAGACTCTTTTCGGTTTGACTTTCTCGCCTCAGTATCGAGCGGATCTTATATTGGATGGAGTTGCGAGTTCCCTTGAGACGGGTAAGGGGAATGGGCATTACCGACTTTACCGCAGCTCACTGTCCTGCAGAATACAAGAAAGCCGCCAATAAGCTGGGCTATGCGACAGACTCTGAGCCATATCCTTGGTCTGGCGGACTCCTGCGCAGCTGGTATTGGGATTTTCTCATGAATATCACGCTGGACCTCCCTCTGGTCAACTGCTTTCTGTTTACGTATTCTCTCTTTTTCTCACCATATTTCCAGGCTGTCTACGCGTTGACCCTGCCAGCTCGCCTCTCGCCTTCATCTGTCACTTCAATGGCTCTGTTGCAGCAGGCCACCAGTTCGCTGTCACTGAGCATTGGGGAATACAGCACCGACACTTCGTCCTTGAGGGGGCTTTGTTCACAGGCCAAATGGTTATACGACGCGATCAATCACCAAAGCAGCATGCCGCAAGGTACGGAGCCTTTCCCTCGCTCAAACGGAAAACCCTCCAACCAAGGGATGAAGATTTCTTTTCGGTATGTCGGAGTTGATTCCCTTGCGTCGAAATATTTATAGACTGATATCGATGGATTTGGCCCACGGTATAATCAGACGAGTTACCCTCCGGTATCCTGGAAGAAATCATGACGCCGTTCAAAACGTGTCATTTGATGTCATGCCAGGTCAGCTCGTCCTTGTAGTAGGCGTCAATGGCAGCGGGAAATCTTCAATGCTCAAGCTTTTGGCGCGGCTTTTCGACCCGTCGGCGGGTGAAATATTGGTTGACGATCGACCACTTAAAAGCTACGACATAGACCAGCTGCGCGCCGCCATGTCAATTTTATCTCAGTCGCCGGTCGTTTACCCTGTCTCCGTCCGGGATAACTTATGCCTAGGCCTGCCACCCACTCTGAAGCCCAGCGAAGAACAGGTCGAACGAGCTGCACGCATGGGAGGCTGTTCTCATTGGATATCGAAGCTCGAAGACCGTTATGAAACTCAGCTGCGACCTTCTTTCGATGTCGATAACGGCTGGTCTGAAGGCGTTTATGGCATCGTGTCCGAAGATCTGAAACAGGAGCTCACTAGACACAATGGCCTCAGGACGGCTATATCAGGTAAGCTGGAAATGAAGATTGTATGCATTCAAACTGAAACAGCACCTTCAGGTGGCGAAAAGCAGCGTCTAGCGGCGTAAGATTGTTTCTTCTCACCGATATACCCCTCATTGAGTTGCGTTTTACAGCTCGCGCACATTTATGCGATTGAACCACAGCGATTGTAGGCTCGTTGTTGTTGACGAGGCGACATCCTCTCTCGACCCCGTCGCTGAACGAGACATTCTCTCTGAATTTCGCAAAGCGCGGGAGGGAAAGACCATGATTTTCGTCACACACCGCTTTCACCACCTTGCTAAAGACGCCGATCAAATCATGTACGTACCGTCTGTGTCATCGCGACCAGTGTTTCATGACTTACACATCCCCGTGTCCGTTGTACAGCTGCATGAAGGAAGGTTCGGTTATTGAGTGTGGCACCCACGTTGATCTCCTCAAGGCGGATGGAGAATACGCTCAGCTATACAACGCCCAGGCCGCCTGACACCTTTCGATAAATTATGCTCGCTTCCTGTCTCAACTTGCTTCATCTTCCCCTCTCATCCCTTCGTGCCCACTTCACCATTCGATTTTCTACTAAGGGTACTATCCGGCTTATTGACTTCATATCATTATCCTTGTATTTGGACCCACTCGTATTCTTTAATCATCCACCACTGTACACATTTCCTCTCGCACTGGACGCATGCTTTACAGCATAGTCTATGAACGCTCTTAAATACGATTACCATGCTGCTACACTTTATACCACAGCTAAGGTGTCAGATAGAATCAAGGAAAGGGTGCGTGCATAATCGATACACCTGAGTGACGACGGTCGGGGAGTGCATGAGTGACGATTATGTCGAGAGCTAGCATCCCATGTCCTCGATTATACGACAGTCAACCAACGAGAATACTTAGTACTTTAAATAACTTATTACTTATGAGATTGAAAATGAGCGCTGGCAAGTATTTGCTCCCATGGAGCCCCTCCAATATTTACACGAGGCCAGATCGAGTCCTCTTGCCCTCGCGTTTCACGTACGCGTCTTCCACCATGTTTACTTGCGCTTCTCTTCTGGCATTTTTTATCGTTCTGAAGGCGAAACTATCTGGAATGATGACAAAGTTCGGCAAGCTCCCCCCGTTTGGGAGGTCCTTCAAGAAAGGCTGGGATCCCCTATCAGGGATCCGGGAGCCATTTGATTCGAATTGGTTTTGGCCGTCGTAGCCCAGCATCAACGCTGGTGGGTTTTCCTCCGGTCCCCTAGGACGGCCAGCGGAGACACCCGCGCCTGTTTGTGGGTTGGCGCGACGATCATCGTCCCAGACTCCCTCGTCCGGTAAAGATGTGGGACCACTTGCGGGCGCCTCGTCAATCGAGTTATCGGGACGTGGCTGCATATTGGCTGCGCCTGGAGCCTCGGCGCTTTGTCGAATGACTAAGAGGTGCGTGAGGTGCTTCTGATAGTCGGATGTTGATCACTATGGGGAGAAAACGGGGCGCACAGAACAACTCACGTGTAGTGCGCCAAGCAAGCCACGTTGCGTGAATGGTTGTGGTAGGACATCGTTCTTTCCAGACGAACAGTTTGCCATGATTTCGCCTGGCTCTAAATTGCTCGTCATCGAAATAATAGGTGCCGTATGGTCCAAGTGTTGTATGAGCAAGATGGCTGATATCTCGTTCAACTTCGGTAGGTCGATATCCTGGGTCGCGCAGTTAGCTCTGTCCATGAGTTCAAGTTGCGGGTCAAGCTTACCATCAATATCAAATCATATCTAACCAGGTTCATCGTACCCACAACTCCGGCAACATCTGCTGCGACACTGATCGTACACCCGAACCCTCGCAATGCCTTGCTGCACCAAACCCTACACCACACATCGTTGCTCACAATGAGCACACGAGGCGGGACCGCAAAACCAGCGGCGAGCGCCAGTCGCTGCTGCGTAGGCGTAACCTGCATCTCAGAGGCACGCGCGGGCACTACTGATGTTTCCTTCCCATACTTTGCCTGCCCCTGCAAATTCCTCTCCGGGATCCGTGGCACCTCGCCTCTGCCAGAGATGGACCATGAGCTGAGCTTGCTCATGGGCGTTGCACCACTCGGTGAGGAAGTTGTGGCCACATTCTCGTCGGCGTACGGCGAGTTAGGAAACACGAGTTTACGGCTACACGAGTCTTCGAATGCCATGGAGCCACGCAGATCCGGTAGATTGAGGGGCCCCATGTATCTTACAATGGCTGTTAATGCTTGCGCTGCGGACGGCCGATAGTTCAGAGGCAGCCAACATGTCTGTATAAATGACCAGAGCTGATCATCTATAGCACGAGACGACGGCCGGCTAGGGTGTTTCCCCTGCACCAGTTGAAGAAGTACTTTAGCTTCATTTTTTATTTCTGACCACGGTTCTTTGCCCGAGAGGACCTGAAGAGAGTGATCTCAGTTGGCGCGAACCCTTCAACATAGAAATCGACCACCTGAAGCATGATATTGCCGAATGAATAAATGTCGCTCCCTTCCCCCGGCCGAAATACTTCGTCATCTTCCAAAAGGAATCGCTCGGGCGCCGCCCATCGAATGGCCCCGGGACGATGTGTTGACCTCCGGAGGTAAGTCAGACCTTCAGGCAGATCCCCAATGACAGTCGCAAAGCCGAAATCGACCAGACGCGCACGCGATCGTTCGTCAATGAGAACATTGTTCTGTGTGAAACTGCTCAAGGACGTATTATCCTGACAAGAAAATGTACGCACGCAGGTAAGGTCTCCATGTATCACAGAATAAACATGCACTTTCACAGTCAGTAGGTTAGGGGCGACGAAATGCAGTATCACTGCAGACACCTACAGTATTTGAGCCCGGCCGCAATATCGCCAAGCTGACTGCAGCAGCATCACACCATTGTTACAGAACAAAGGTAGATAACTCACGAGTAGAAGTCGGTCGAGTAACGACAACTCTTCATCGTGGATCCGCAAGTGGGACTGGAGTGTGCCTCCAGGCATCCACACAGACACTAAAGAAGTATAAGGACCAAAGCCTGACGCAATGCCCAAGAACGGGACGATATTCGGGTGCTTCAGCCTCCTCCAAATTCCGATCTCTCGACGGTGACGCTTGACAACCAGCTCGTAGTCAGACACAGCAGATAACACTGAGCCCGTCAAAATACCAGAGTAAGGTCCTTGGCAGAGCTTGCTGTCAAGCTGAATCGCAAAGCCTTCACAGCAACCTGTGAGGATGTGGCAAACAATGTTTAGGCCCAGCCGGTAAAGTCCAAGGATTTTCCCGACCTCGATGGCGCCAGAGCGCTTGTCGTAGCGACACTTCCAGATGTCGCCGAAGCTCCCACCATCGCAAGGATGCGTACCCAATACCTGAATTTTTTCGGTCAAATCTGGCGTATGGTGAGGATGGTCAACGCTGCCAGTCGATAAGCGTATCAGTTGCTGGTTGGATAAGGCGAGTAGCTACAGTGCGGGCTGACTTACAAGGTATGTCTTTGTGAAGGTGCTCGATAGGTCGCGCCGGACGGCAGGACAGGATGTATCTGAGGTCGTGCCAGTGTTTTCGATGGACGGGGACTCTCGGCCACTGGCATAACGCAGCTAACCGACTCGGACATGAAGCTTTGAAGCATGGGACTGAACTGGCCGAAACGTCCAGCTGTGTAACTACAGCATTGAAGTTAACGTTAAGGCGTCTAATTGACCTATTTCTGATGCAAGTGCCGAGTGAGGGCATAGTCTGCAGTGAGCAGTCCGTTCTATGAGGCGGCTACATGATCAAGACGAAGATAACACCATGCATACAGCAAACTTTATGGTTGAACCTCGTACTAGTATTTGGACTCTCCATAGTCTGTCCAGGTCTGCCAACTTGAAAGCTTGACGGCGTGCGCAACCTGAGTACTAGAGTAGTTAGTTGAGATCGATCACGCGCACATCGAATACAGCTGCGGGATGCAAGCTGAAGACATTGTGATACACAAGTTGGTCGCCTCAACGTCCCTGGCAGTATTATCAATGTCCAGGTGAAAAGGGAAAAAAAAGAATGAAAGAGATATCCAAAAAAACATATGATACGCATGCGTCACGTATTAAAAGCATGGGGAATAGTTCCGAGGCTGGAGGAAAAAAAAATCAGGAAAAAAAAATCGCAAGCTAGATTCGTATATGGTAGCCACAGCGCGAGAGCATTGATAGAAGAGAGCATGACGAGACGAAGAAATGTGGTAACGACGAACGAAGGGGCGATGGAGACGTGAAAATCGAAGAATGTGTCAAACAGGCATGCGAGTTGAGTAAAGTAGTAATACAGTGGCGTTGCGGGGGCCAGGCCGAGAACAATGGAGTGTGGGTGCATGGGCCGATATGACGCAAGGAGGGCGAGAAAGATCGAAAGAGCGGGCTCCAGAGACGTCCAGCTCAGTCCAGTAACTCAAATCGCCCTCTTTTCACATCTCGTATTACCTCCCCTTCTTCGTCCAGTCCCCGTTTCTCACCTCCACCAAGGCCCATATTGCCATTCATCATCCCAAACGTGAAGCCCTCTGGAACACCTACACCCATGAGGTTCTCCCCATTAACGAGGTCCTTCAAGATGGCCTGATATCGTTCGTCGGAGAGGCCCATGCCCGCAAGTGGGTTGATCCGACCATCGTCATCATAGCTTTGCATCGTCGACGAAGTACTGGCACCGATTGCGAGCGCCTCGTTGAAGGAGTTATCGGATAGCGGTGGCACTCCAACCGAACGCGGTACTTTCGACATTTGTTGGATGACCTTCAGGTGCATGAGGTGTTTCTGTGCGTGGTATTGGCTTTACTGATAAAATATCAGTGCGCAAAGTAACTCACCTCAAGCATGTCCAGTAGACCCTCCTTCGTAAATGGTTTTGGTAAAATATCGTTCATCCCAGATGAATAGTAAGTCATGATTTCGCTTGGCTTGGAATTGCTCGTCATCGAAATAATAGGTGTCATATGGTCAAACTGCCGTATAAGCGAGGTGGCCGATATCCCGTCCATCTTCGGCATCACGATGTCCTACACCGTACCGCAACACGTAGCATCAGCACAGTTATCGAACCAATAATGCACAGGAATCGCACCATTAAGACCAAATCATACTTTTCCAAATTCATCTTATTCACAGCGCCAACACCATCCACAGCAACGTCAATCGCACACCCAAATACCTGCAAAAACTTGCTGCTGAGCCTTCTGCTAACAGCGTCGTCATCCACGAGTAACACGCGTGGCGGGACCGCCCAACCTGGGACGAATGTCGACCGCCGCACGCGTAGTTTTTGCCGGTTTCCCGAGGAGGAGGATGCCGCCGTCGAAGACGCTGGCGATGGGGAGCCCGTAGTGGGGTTCGTAGGTGTCGGTTGGACAACCTCTTCTGGACCTACACTTTCCTCCTTTTCGTATCCCTCATCTTCTCCGACATTGGGTCCAACGCCCATCTCCCCTGCTCCTTGGGCGCCGTCCTCTCCGGCGAATGTCCAGTTCCCATTGCTGTCCTCCACACTACTCCGCGGTAGCAGATGCCCTAAAGTGAACACCTGTAGCCCCTCATGGCCTGTCTGGGCCGGAGCATCCCACATCTCAGGCGGGAGTATGAACGGCGCGTCACCCGACGTCGCCGTATCCTGCTGCATCTGCATCTGCATTTGCATCTGTGAGATCCGGGAGAGCGCGTCTTGTCCTGAACTTGCACCTGAGCCTGAGCTAACGTCATTGGAAGACGCGGTCCCGCTCGAACTTGAGGATGTAGCGAACGACATCCCGCCGCTCTCGGCGCGTCGGGACATCTCATTCATCTGAACAAGACTTGCACGCGCCACGGCTCCAGGGTCTGGGTGTTCCCCTAGGCCAAGTACCCGCTGCGCCTCTTGCGCAGGTAAAAACTGCACCTGGCTCTGTCCCTGTCCCTGCCCGGCACGGCCCAGCGCCTGCAGCAATGACGAGGATGATGTCGTTGGGGGTGGAGGGGGAGGCTGTAAAAATGGGCTGGGCTGGGGCTGTGAGTTCGCAAAGAGGGATGCAACTGCAGACGCTGCGTTTCCAGTGCTGGATGACGACGCGAAGAGCGAAGGTGGTGGGTGTGTGCTAGGCGTCCTGCTATGTGGGAAGGAGGAGGGGGGAGGGACGCCGGGTGTTTTGGGCTGCGCCTGGGACTGTGATTGTGATTGAGCTGAGGGGGCTGCGAGAACGGATGGTCCGGCGGTTGCTGTTGTGGCGCCATCCTTGGGCTTACCTGGTCAGGGGAGATATGAGTGTCAGTATACGCGTGTCAAACTGAACAAACCAAAGAACAGAGGCAGGAGAGAGAAGCCCGATCATCGAGGTCAAATAAACACGACACGGTCTGCCCGGCCACCCGTCCGAGGAGAAAAACCGAAGGAAACATGTCGCAAAAATAAAGACACCAAAACCACAAGATCAAGCATCAACGAATTTGGGGAGCGTAACATCTCCAAAGTCCGACCTCGCACTCAAACGGCACACTCGTCCCTTCACATGCGCCTTCCAATTAAACCTCGAAAGGTTTGTACCATCTATGCGCCCACACACCAGCCCTTCAAGAGTTCCCATACGCCCACACACAAAACCCAAACATGATCCAGGGCCCAACCCAGGAACCTGCCGATGCGCGGTAACACACCCAACAGGTCCCGGAACGGTCGCAACCATTTGCATGTAAAGGGCTCGTACGTTCCAACCAACCTTAACGCCACAATTGATCCTATGAGATCCGCAACCGAACTAGCCAAACCCTGAAGAGGGGTCTTGACCCTGCACTGCTCCAGAGACCACATAATGATCCACAAAAGGTTCGTGCGTCGGACCCTAGAGCGCCCACAGATCCGCCTATCCCGATTGGCGTGACAACGCCCCCAATGAAGACGCCCTACAGCAATTCAAAAGAAAAGTCCGCTGATGCTCGAAGCCGAGGAAAAAGAAAAGAGGCGACAGGGGGGAAAAGGGGAGAGAGAAACAAAAACAATCAACGAAACAAACAAAGCGCCGACTCACCCCCTTCAACCCCTAAAAAATACTGGATAAGCCCTTGTAACAGCCCATCCTGCTGGCCCATATTCCGCTGGAAGTTAACCATCTCCCCGAGGACGTCCCTATAACTCCTTTCCAGGCCTCTCGCCCGCTCTTCCGAGCGCCCTACCTGTGCCCTTAAGCTGTCGTTCTGCGTCTGCAGGGCTGCGATTTGCTGCTGGAGAGCAGACACGGTGTTCTGCAGCCCTGACGTCATGGTCTGAAGCGCACCAGTCTGTGCGTGTAGAGCGTTCGTCTGAGATTGGAGAGTGGAGGTTTGGGATTGGAGGTTTGAGGTTTGGTTCTGAAGCACGCTTGTGTGCGAGGCGAGGGTTGTCGTTTGGGCTTGGAGGGCCTCCATCTCGTTAACGCTCATTGGCCCAGGTGATCCAGTAGAGCCAGAGCGTCCCATGGAAGCAGAAGGCATGGAGGGTAGGGACTTTCGTGCGGCGGGGACCTTCCGCTTGATGTTTTCGAGAGCATCGCGTCTGTCAGCATGGAAATCAGGATGCCGAAACGTCCAGGAATGTTCGCCGAACTGGGTGTCATCGGTGTTTTTGACCTAAGGAGTTGAAAATAAATGTGGTGAGTATGATGCGATTGGGAGTGAGACGCAACAACAAGTAAAATGGTAAGCGATTTTCGTGCGAGGACGTGTCAGAGTATGTGCAATCTCCCCGCCAGCCGAGTAGGCAAGTCGTGTGCTCTGGATTTCCTCATAACGACGCGTGCACATTCGGCCCCTGAGCCAACGATGCGTGAGCTTGCTTCACAGCACAGCTCAACCCCCTCCGCAATACTGAGCGGGCACGGGCCACCCCAATCACGCCCACGGCGAGCATGCGGCACGTGCCAGAAGGAATTTCCATCGACGCGCCACACTCCACGAAGAACCGCCAATCTCCGAAAAGAAGGTCGTGCACGCTGTACAAGAGATCCCCTTGTGGCCACCCCAATTCCACCGACCTCCCAAAAGCGGAGACGCCGGGCCGCAATCACACTCCACGCGCCGAAAAAGAAGCACGACGCCCGATCCCGCCCCTCACCATCGTAAGGGGTTGACAAAAGAAGAAACACAATGTCCCAAGTACGACGAGGGATCCAGAATAAGAGTGATAAATCTCGAGGCGTATCGACTCACCTTGTGAAAGTCGTATTTGTTGAGCTGCCGGACGAAGGAGGCGAAATTCGAATGCTTGAACATACGAGGGAGGATCGACTTTGTGAATTCGTTCATATCCTGGATGGGATGTCAGACACCATCACATAATAACGAAAGTGTTTTTCGTATGTAAGATGGGGCTTTCTATCTCCAAATCGATTGACGCAAGAAGCGAGAAGCGGGAGGGAAGTTAAAAAGTACCAGCACATACCTTTACAACAAAACAGTCGCCGTTGGGCCCCCACGAGACGACATGCCCAAAGGACTGATCCTCGAGCATTCTATTCCGATCATAAGTTGATTTAAATTGGATTAAAGTTATAAAAGCGCACTTGTAAAGTTTCTTGACGAAATCGCTCGTCGCGGGCATGTTATCTTCGGCATCCTTTGAAGGTGCTTGTGGAGGCGGGGCAGGAGGGGGAGGTTGCGGGTGGGGAAGCGGTTCACGTTTCATCTGCCTCGTCTCGGTACTTCTTGCTCCGTTCTGGTGATGTGAGGTATGGTGCCCCATATTCTGAGAGTGTTGATGGAGAGAACTCGGGGTAGGGAGGACATCGTCACGTGAATGTGAAGTACGGTGCATAGAAGTAGGCCATGGGAGAGATGAGGAAGAGGGAGGCGGCGAAGCGTGTCGATGGTTATATGGGGACATCCGCGAGGAGGGTGAGTTGAGAGGGGGGAGGGTATTTATGTTTGAGCGTGAGGAGTTGACAGGTGGGAGGTGAAGCTGCGAGGGAGGAGGGAGATGGGAGGAATGAAACAGCTGTTGCCGAACACTCGAATACGGTGGCCCTTGGGTAGGAGGATCCATGTGACAGAGAGTTGTCGGGGGGCGGGGAGCGGGAAAGGTGGGGAAGGGCTAGACTTGTCTGTGGGGCTGAATGATGAAGTGTCGTGTACGAGACTAGAAAAGTCCCAGTCAGACTTGAAGTCGTTTGTGAAGCACGTCAACAGCGAGGCAACAGGCTGCTGGTCTGCACCACTTGGTGGCAAGCAATTATTATCAGTCGAAACCCAGCTGGGCGCAAACAGCCGTAAACTCACGATCACCGCTACGATAACCAGAGCCGCAACTTCGGCACGTTCACGGGTCACTCCGGCCACACGCGCACACCCTCGAATATACACCAGCCAGTAAATGAACGGAACGTCCCCAGCGCGGGGTAGAGAGCGTTGTGACAGGATCAACGCCGTATAGCTTTCCAAATGCAAAGTTGGATGAGTGGTGTGATCGACGTTATCAGCGGAATCATTTCACCGAATGGTCTAGACTTTATCATAGCCCGCCCACCGCTAACAACTCTTTTTCTCTTCCCTCGCTAACGACAACCTGGCGCCAGCAATATTCCTGTTCCAGGCCGCTCTCCCCTCTAATCTTCTGGTCTAGACCACTATCGACATCCTCAGGGCACCGTACGTACTGCCCTGCTCCGCCCTTTCCACGCTCCCGCCGCAGGCAAATCCGTTTATTTTCAGCTCTTAGACACCAATACCTTGTCGGCCCCGCTATCACTACCTTTCCGGTCAAGACACGTTGATCCTTTCCAACACGGAGTTCAGCATCTCCCTTCGAAATGAGATTGGTTCTTCCGAGCATCATCCATCACTCGCAAAGTTCCGAGCTGTCGAGTTCACCGTATCGGCCCCTGCATCAATCGTTGTGCCTACCTTTCCTCCGACTACCCCGGCCTTGAAGCTGCGGCAGCCTCATATCCTCGCACGCTGGGTTGGATATTCATACCTTCCAGGTTCAAGGGATCGGCACCATTCTCGAGATACCATTCAACAAACGGCCTGCACGTTCCGTTCGACCCTACCGCCTTCAGGCGTGTCGGTGCACTAATTGTCAAAGTAGGTCATAGAAACTCTGGCTTCCGTTAACCCAATCTATCTCTATCTATTTCCGTGTGCCATGGATCGCGGCAATAGCCACAGCGCGAGGAATTACATTGAATCTTTGGGACGTTAATACCTTGAAAGGCTACAGAGCTGACGCGCTCAGCAGTGACCGTACCAACAAATGATCAAGTGACCCAATTCATGTCGCGAAGCGGTGGATGGAGAAAGCTTGTGTAAGAAGGTTCTCTACATGTTTTCGGCACATCGCGAGTGGGTAGTGGCGTGACCCCTCATATTGGGGCAGTTGACAACACGTCGACGGTTGCTGCATCCAAAAAGAATCCTTCCGTTTTTCCCTTCCGCTTTTCTGATTAGCCCCAAGCTTCGAGCGTAGGATTCTAATTGCAGTACCCAACGTTCTCTGCCGAGATGATCGCGAACAACAGAATCAGACAATTTAACCTATCCTTGGGTTACCCTCGTACACATGTCCACGAGGGGGCAACCCAGCCCCCTCGATGCTTCACATGTGGTCGACTGAGTATACTGTCCTCTGCCAGACTTGAACCTTGTCGGTCAAAATCTGTGCGTAAGTGAATATTGTCCTTTGAGTTTTCCATCGAACCACTGGCCGCTTGGCCTGTTTACGAAATCGTACATTACATGACTTCAATCTACAGCAGGCTCCACGTACATCTTTCTCTCCACAGAGTAGCGAAACACTGGTCGAGATGCCCTCGGACCTGCGCTCTGCATTCCAGCACGGCTCCGCGTGTATAGCATAAAAGAAGCGGGGGCTCATCAGGTGTTTTCTTTTGTTATAGTGTCAATGGTCCTTGGGGGAAGGCCCCTTCAAGAAATAGCCTAATGTCTAGCGACGTGCTCGCGCTCACTGTTTAGTCTTCCCTGCCGATCATCCTCTCCAGAATATTATCACCGTCGAGATCGACAGAAGCAAGAACGTCGCGCAACTAAAACAGCTTATCAAGATCAAGCAAAGTCCAGAATCTGACCACATTGCTGCTAAGCTGAGGACGATCTATAGCAGACTCTGGCCAATAATCCATACGATGGATGATACGGGAAACTCGCCGCCTTGCGTACGTTGAGCAGCGCCTTTCCAGATCCTCTCAAGGAGCATTTGCATATTTTGGTGCAGCTCCCTCCCCCCGGGCGCCAGTACGGTAGGCAACCTTATGATCAGTAGTTTACCTTCTCTACAACTTTCCCATCCACCATACACTCGCGGGAGCAGTTTCCAGAAACACCGGATGCATATCCGCCAAAATTCCCTTCGTAGCAAGGGAACCCCGCAGAATTTGAAACCCTGCAGTTGACTGCTTTCAGCGTTGAGTGGTGCCCCCCTCCCGACACTGCAGCCATCCTAGCCACGCTACTGCAATGTCTTGTCTTGGGCCAGTTCGTTGACAATTGTCATACTCATGGGCACACCTAGGACGATGATAGCTTTGTTTTCAATCTGTTCTCAGAAATGCCAAGCTCTTCCGGGATGAAAGGGAACGAGAACAAGCATTCTATGATGTCTTGCTCGATCGTTAGTATGGATTGGATCGAGCGCTAGGACGGCAAAGACTTGCTTGTGAACGGACAACAATACGTTTTCTTGGACCTCAAGGCTGAAATCGGCTCCGGAGGTGCGAGGTATATCGTCAAGTAATACTATGGTAATTCATAGAAGAAAGTAAACGGCATGCAAAGGAAGCGCAATTCAACTTTCCTTGCCTCATCGTCACCCTGTTCGGTATACTCCGCCCAGAATCCCCTCTTCCTCCACTGATGCAATCACCGCAAATCCTCCCATCAATTTCTCGGGCGCAGTCTGGTCATCCCACCCAAATTGTCAACTCCTCTCCGTCGCTCTCTGCCTTTGTTCTGGCATCCGGCCGATACAACGATGCGCCACTCTGACGCTCGTCATGTCGGTGTATTCAAGAAGGTCCTCCGATCACTGAAAGAGCTCTACGAATCTGTTGTTCAGTCTCCTGCGAGCTCCAGTCACTTGGAGCCAGAGTTTCCACATCCTCGCTCCTACATGAGCTTTGCGAAAAAGAGTCTGGAGCGTTTCAAGCTCATCAGTACCCTGGAAGCTAATAAATTGCTCTTCGTTGTAGAGACAGGCTGGCAAGCAACTCTGTGTTAAATCATGGTGAGGAGGTGCATCGGCAGTGTGCAACCTGAGGAATATCCCCACGGCTAAGGGGATTTGACGCTGTTCCAGCCTGCCAGGAGGGTGGAACGTGGTCGGCATGGATCTTCTAGGGAAGGAGTACAAATATCTCCACGACGTGAAGCGAATCCTCCGCAGCGAGGAGAAGCTGAGGCTGAAAGAAGAGGTAGGGAACATGCTGACCCATCTTCACCAGATGAATTTTGTGCACGGGGTGCGCGCGATGCGAACCTGATGGTACGCAAGGGCCAGCTGCGATGGATGTTAGTAGACTTTCACTGGTCGGGCAAGATTGGCGAGGTGCGATACCCGATGCACGTGAATCGTGTACTAGGCTTGCGACGACCGGAAGTATGCCTGACAAGAACCGCTGAACAGACTGCGCATGTCTGTTCCCTGCAACGGTACTATTGCATGCGACAATGGTTTGCAAGGTTCGCAATTGACACCACAGAGCACCCAATTTCAGGTGACCAGTGGACAGGTGTGTCTACCAGCGTCACAACGTTAACCCCGCCCTTTCGAGACTTCACAGTTGGTCGTTCGGGTACACAATGCTCTACCG
This sequence comes from Hydnomerulius pinastri MD-312, assembly GCA_000827185.1. Classification (NCBI taxonomy): domain Eukaryota; kingdom Fungi; phylum Basidiomycota; class Agaricomycetes; order Boletales; genus Leucogyrophana; species Leucogyrophana pinastri. The sequence continues at coordinate 107,841 of KN839882.1, read as the reverse complement.
GACTTCAAAATATATTCAAATTGGCCAAAGGCTGCACGTAAACCACTGTTAAGGTAAGTTCCATCAATTGCAAACCACTGCTGCTAGCGCCGCTCAGTCCATTTTTTCGTCAAAAAAATCGTATCTAACAAACCTTTTCTCTATCGCAGGCACTATGGGCAGCATACATGTCCCCGCCTCTCACAAAACTTGAAGGCTCGCGAGAACAACTGAAAAGAAGTAGGCCCCGTCAGAGTTGGCCCCAGTCCCCTCGTGCAAGCCTCACCTTTTGCGCGTTGGGTGTATATGCCTTCTCCTGTGTTGTCCTCCATAGAACCGCGCGGTCCTTCTACCTGATACGTTGGTTCTATTGATGGAGATGCTATCTTGATCAGGGTCTGAATTTCAATTTGGTTTAAGTCCCCTTAGCGCCGTGTAGGCTTCAAGCTTCAAGTCGCGCCCCACACCCCGACCTGAAGCACACGCACATAGATCTGAACAGGTGTTAAGGCTCAGCTGTCTCGTCTTTCCTGCCGACGATCCCATCCAGTTCATTTTCTCCGTTGACATCCACGGAGCAAGAATGTCGCGCAACTAAAACAACTTATCAAGATCGAACAAAGCCCAGAATTTGACTACATCCCTGCCAACAAACTCGTCCTCTGGCAGGCAATGATACTAGACCGTTTCAAGGACAATTCGATAACTCATTCCCGTACAAAATCATGGGGGATGTCTTTCCACTTCACCTTCCTCTCGCGCCGTATCAGCTCCACATTCTGGTGGAGGCACCATCTCCCGGATGTGAGTATAGTGGCCTACCTCATCTCTCACTGTCGAGCGGTATTAACATTCAGCGAAGAAAGCTGAGATCGTGCCAAGGAAGTGCAGTTCAATTTCCTTGTCTCTTTGGTAGATTCTTGTCTTGAATTTACTTCCCCTCCACTGAATCAATCATCGCTGACCACAGCACCGAGATGCTAAGATATCAGATATCATTTGATACTTTGCAACTTTTCGTTGACTTTTCGTCCAACTGTTCTTAAGTTCCCCTCTTTGCCCCAATTTATCCACGGACCAGAGAAAAATATACGACCTTTTGATCGAACGGAAGTCTCCCCAGATAGAAGGCAGATAGGCTGGATAGGGCCATCGTGACAATTTCACCTACAGCTGGAGCACATCGTCAACAGACCACGTGCACTAGAAAGACTTAGTCTCCCCTATGCAGACCGGTTTAGATAGTAGGAAGACAGTCGTTCCTACTCTATCTGGAAAGACTGTTCACCGCTGCTAGTTCATACGTGACTACCCGTCTTCCACCAGCCTGAAGTTACATGGTTCCTTGGATCGTCCGCGCATTGATACCAGTGACACGAACAATTTGGCTGGGCTTCATGTGTGCCGACATTGTAATGACTCGCTCTTCTGCCGCACAGGGTATGTGCATAATGCTACCTGGGTCACGGTTGTGGTCTATCTGAGTTTATTAAACACTCCTGAACAAGTATCTCAAATCTATATCAGGACAAGTTCTATTTGCCCCTACTCCACTCGTAAGCCAATGTAAACTGAAAACTCAGTCGAGTGCAGTGCCAGTAGAAAGCGGTCTAACGTTTTGAATTTAGCTGTAATCGGAGGCCTTGTATCAGTTTCACTCTTGACCGCCTTTCGCAAACGTAATGGGGCGCTGGCGGAGCGCGCAGGCTATACACAGTTATTCGGTTCCTGGATGAACGACTAACCCTGCCCTTGATGGATGCTCAAGAACCCAAACTACCACATAGGACTCGCCCTGACGATGTCTTTCGCTGCGCTGTCGCTGAGGGATGTTCTACGTGTTCCATTAACCCGGTCATCTCTTGACCCCGCAACTTTCGCCCTGTATGTCCTTCCACCCGTACTCTGCTACCTCGCAGCAGCAGTCCTGGCGGTCCTTCCACAGAAACGAATGCTGCAATCTGCTTTGTGGCCACTGACAGCGATGCTGGCTCTCCGAGCAGTGATGTCCATAGATATGTCGATGGAGCTTCCAGAGCGCAAGTTCCTCAATATTGACTTGGTGGTGAGTCTCTGATGCCAGCAAGTTATTGCGCTCGGTTTCCTCAACTCAGGTTCTTCCTGTCTACCAGCTCTCGATGTTCACCATCGCTACACGTACCCTCGAATGGACGTTGGCAAAAGAGCCTCTCACGCGACACATCCGTCCCTCCCAGTCCACTCCGTCTGTCATCATGGATGCACTAGACCTAGCAGGCAACCTTCGTGGATACGGATGGAACTGGTCTAAGGGGCTATACGTACCCCTTGAGACCCGTCCTACTTCCTCCCGTTCCAGATTCGTCACCAGCGCTTTCATCTCTGCCGGAGTGCATGCCTTTATCTGTGGCATCCTCCACAGAGCCGTGCAGTCTTTCTCCCCTGATACATTTGGTTCTATCAACGGAGGAACTATCTTCGATGCAACACTGCCCCCTCTAATTCGATACTTCCGATCAAGCATCATCGCCACACTGTGCGCATTTGGCATTTACTGCGTTCTGCAGATGGGGTACGATCTGTGTATTATATCCGCTATCGTCATATTTGGACAGGACCCCGCTCAATGGCCCCCTGCTTTCGAAGCACCATGGTTCGCTACATCTGTCCGCGATTTCTGGGGGCGTAGGTGGCACCAATGGTTCCGCAGAACCTTCATCTTCCTCGGTAGTTCCCCGCTGTCACTCATGTTTGGACGTGTTGGCGGTATCTTCGGCGCATTCCTTGCTTCTGCAGTGTTCCACCACATCGCACTTTTGACGCTCAACGGCCAAATGGAACTATGGCGGATGTTACTCTCGTTTGGCATGATGGCTACTGGGGTTGTTGGAGAGCGGGTATTCTTGGTGTTGACGGGTCGGAAGGTAGGGGGATTGGCGGGGTGGATCTGGACGATGTCGTGGTTGATTCTGTGGGGTAACGCGATGGTTGATGGATGGGCCCGAGCTGGAATGTTTGGGTGTTCGAGCTTCGTCGATAGCGCGACCCCGGTGCGGGCACTGGTGGAGCGCTCGGTGACGGCTCTTGACGCATTCTTACGCACATTCTGATGTTGGTGGTGGATACCTGGATATTTCTTGGTCGCTTTTCACGCAGTGGTCACTGACAGTTCCGGGCTCTTGTCTCCTTCATCTGTAGGGATTACTTCCTCGGTAATGATACTACTCATCAGGGCAGTCTCGCATTGCAGTCGTCACGAGAGGCAGCACCTTACATACTCCCCGATGACACACATCCATCAAACGTGCACATTACAATTGACTGTATTCCTTTGCAAGTTGGGATAACAATATTGACGAGAATGATGCGAAGCTAGTAATTGTCTAAGAATGTATGTACCTCCACCCCCTCCACCAACTCCCTACCTCAGATGTTTCATATACACACGTTGATATTATGCAAAACTTGAACATGTCCGTTTACTGCGTAGGTCCTAGCTCAGAATTTTCCCGAAAGCTTTCCAAGATGTAGGTATCTCGTAAGAATGAGCAGTCCCACCGAGAACAACACCACTCCACCTACCAAGGAGACAAAAAACATCTCATCAGCGCCAGCCTCTCCAAACACTCAAGGAAAACTTACCCGCAAAATATCCGACATCCTCGAATCCCCCAGTCGCTGAGTTGATAGCCCCAGATATGGGAGGCCCAGCGAGGGCACCAAACGCAGCGAAGCTCATGAACATCCCCACGCGTCGGCCGACGTCACTCACAGCACCCATAGCCATCGCGGGTGCGGCAAGGAGAGACACGTAGGTACCGCAGGAGAAACTAGCACGGCAGGGGTTAGTGTTAAGTTTTGAGGGGAAAAGATGGCACACGAAATGAAAATGGGAGGGTTGGGAGGTGAGGTGTGAAAGGGCGCAGGTACTGAAGGAAGGTGTCAACGTAACAGAGACGCACCCGTATATAACAGCAATAGCGATTAGCGACCCCTCGGTCTTCGCAAATGGCCACGCAAACGTCAAAATACCAGCGACAACAGTGAAAGGCGTCATAATATTCAGCGGACCTAACGTGCAGGACGGGTACGTCAATGAGAACACCATAATGAACAGGAGAGAGTAATGACGCTCACCGAGACGATCGGCGAGTAAACCAGCCATGAGCCGTCCAAATGCAGAAGACCCATTGGCGATGGCGATGAGATAGAAGGAGAAATCATTAGAGACGCCAACTTGCACGGCGCTGATTGGAATATAGGTTAACACTATGGTGGCGGAACGTTAGCCAATGCATTCGTTTAATATCATGACGGAGGAGAGAAAAGCAACGCACCGGTATACAACCCAAGAAAAGCAGCCACCCCAGAAAAACAATAAACAGTGTATGCGGGGTTCTTAAATGCAGCCAAGTTGAAGAGACCACCTTTTACGTTAGTCGGAGGCAATCGTCTTTCTATCGTCTACACCGTGATACCATTTCGTAAGTTAAAGTTGGGGAGATGTAAGAGAAGGGCAGGATGTGATTGTATTAAGGTGGAGCTCACAAGATTGGCAATGCCTAGTGTGAGAAGGAGAATAAATCCGAATATCCGCAGGGTCCACTTGAATCTGAACACATAGGCAGAACGCCAAGTTAGTCAGTCAAACGCATCTCTCAACCTTGGAACCAAAACGCACCCGACAAGCGGTATAAGATTCTGGGCTGCAACTGGAAAAACGGTTCCCCCCATCGATGACCCGATTGCTGTGACACCCAGTGCGAGGCCCCTCCGTTTTGAGAACCAATGAGACACAATCCCTAGAGCTGGCCCGAAGATGACGCCACTGCAGATCTGCTCAGGTCCAATTTCGGAAATCAAGGATGAACGCAAAGCGGCGAAAGTGCGGATCAGTAAAAGCCTCTACAATGCGAACAAAGCAGGATAGAGAGACGAGACTCACCCCAACTCCCAGTCCCTGCGCCAGGAAAAACTGCCAATATTCCGTGCACTCCGCAATCAAAAAGTTACACGTTATCAAGAGGCAACTGGCGGCGAAATACGGAAGCTTGAAGTAACCTATGTCGAATAACCGTCCTGTGACTAGTCCTGGGAGAAAGACGAGCGCGTACTGGGGACGATCATGCATAATCATACAAATGTGCGAGTTGATGGCGGGCGGACCGGGGGGAAGGGAAAGGGGCGGAGGAGAAGAGATGCGTCGTTTGAAAGTCATCGTCAGGGAGAAAAGTATGTCTGAGAGAGGCGGCTAGGCGTACCTGCACGGACCCAATCCATGCTCTGAAATTCGAGTCAGTAAGAGTGAAGGAAATGAAAGCAGAACCGGGCTCACATATTCGATGGACTACTGCTCGAAAGAAGGACTTCTTCGTAGTACGTTTGGAAGATCTATTGCGATAGTCAGTACCAATCCATCAACGACACAATCTGGACAATGCGACACTCACCCCCCACGCATTGATATACCCAAACCTATTCAAGGTCAAAGAATCAGCTCAAGAACACAGGTAGAATAAAACGATTCCACCAACGCTGAGAAACACGTCAACGACGTCCTACACATGGTCACTCCTCGTCAGCACTCGACTCTGGAACGAACAGAGGAAATCACTCACGCCAGGATGACGCTCCACGCTTTGAAGCCCCCATCTGGTGCCTCGCCTGCGTACTTGGCGTATTTTCCTGCGAGCTCGGGCAGATTTTGTTCTGGGTCGGATGACTTCTCGTCATGAAGCGTTTGGTGCTCAGAAACTGATCCGGCGCCGGAGCTGGGAAGAGTGTCCTCGCCAGTGGTGTCTTTCGACCTTTCCTGTGCGAGCTCAAAGCCCTGGGCTTGGGCTTGCACGATGGTGGTCTGCTCGGACATCGCTTAAAGGCCGCTCCAGATGTACACGGAGAAAAATCAAACGGTGATGGCGGAAGCCGAGGAAACCAAGGAGCGGAGCACTTGAGCGGTTCCGGGTAATCACAGACAATGTCAAACGTGAGCTGTCAACAGAACAAGTGGAAATGTCAGGGGAAAGGGAGGGAAAAGGAGCGAGAGAGAACCCGTGCACTGATGGTGCTGGGTAATAGGCGATGGCAAGTATCCGTTGAAATTGCGCGTTGATTTATAAGTAGAATGACGGGTGTTGGTATTCGCATTCAGATCATTCTCCCATATGCGTATGCTTCAATCTTGACCCGCCGCCATGACGGACTACTCGTCGGCTCACAGTTACCGAAGGGGTCCTAAGTGCATTTAGTGGCTGGGCGTTACCAGAGGTATAAGATAGACGTCAAGATGCTGGAGAGCGACGACAGCGTCATTGGACTTGGCAACTTCAATGCCATTCTCTTCGAATTGATATTCGAGTCGCACGCGAGATACGAGTGTGTTTGGCTGGGAAAGAATACCTTGGGAAACGCGTTGCGTGCTTGTAGGATTATCAGATTGCCTTCTTTGTTTTGCCGAGGAAGAGGTGTCTCCGAGTCTGACAGCTGGGCCCCGCGGCCGATAAATTATAATCTGATACGGTGCGCGGTTATCAAACAAAAGTTTCGTTTACCTCCGTTCTGCATGGCATGCATCAGCACTGACCAAGCACCGACTCGTTCTTGTGCAGAGGTTTCGTCCATTTGTCAATCGTGGAACACACACTGCGAGCGGGAAGATCGATCGGCCGACGGGCTCGGGAGAAGGTTGTTCCCAACCGATGGGCATTGGGCAACGAGCGATTTCCTCAACGGAGATCGTGCAAAAAACGCAATGCCAGCGACAAGCCCACGTAAGACTTGCTTGGTGAAGGTGCGATTGCATCGATCTCCGCAGAGTCTGATTTTGTTTTTAGCGCGTTTTCCTGGACGTGTCTTAGGAGCCGTGGAAAACTCGGTGGGACTGGGTGGGATAATGGGTTGCGCGTGAGATTATAGAACTCCGAAATGCCCATGGAAAAACAAGGTGTTGAGTCTGTCGACGCTCCGAACATTCGGAACAGTTAACGTCGGGGAAAGAAGACGAGGAAGCCGCGACCCTTGCCAGTGCCCAGCCGAAGCATCAGGGGTTTGTCCCGATTTATTCATCGAAGCACTTCGCTCTGTTCCTCAACTGTTCCTGACACCTTGCAGCGGAAGGCGAAAGGTAAGTTATCAGAGAGCTCTGAATTGCTTTGTACACAACATGTAGATGATAAAACACTCGTGAACATTAATGCAACAGTGAAAATGCTCATAATATAAAAAACATAACCCAAAAACACCACCCCATCCTCCCATCCTCATTCCTGACCACTGGCAACACCTCATCTCACGATCGCGAAAGCACCTTCCTCGCCTCCTCAGTCGCCTTCCGCGCGCTCGTCAACGAAGCTCTCGCAAGCGCCGACGAAGGCACCTTAATCGAACCCTTCCCCGAACTCCCAGGTCGCGAAGCAGCAGCCGAGTTGGCAGCTGCAACTGCCCGCAAGAGATTCCCCGTACTCGGGCGCTTCGTCGAGCGAACAGTGCCACCACCTGGGGGGACTGTGCGTTCGATGCGTTTGAGGAACGGACTAGGGAGGTTTTCTTCGTCGGAGAGGTCGTACGCTGCGGGTTGCACTGGCATCGCTGTCTTTGACGAGGATGCATGAGGTACAGAACCCTGCTCGACTTTCGCGCTCGTTGACTTGGTAGCTCGGGCTCGCGAGGACGAGGTTAGCCCGGTAGGATCTGACGAGGAGGTGGGGAGCGTGGCTGCTTTGCGGACGGATGGTCGTTGTACCGAACTGCGGATCGAAGGTTTGCGGAGTCGTGTGGGAGGGACTACTAGTGCTGGGGACGGTTCTCGCGCTGACCCCGAGGAATGGCCTGACGAGTGGCTTGATAACTCTGAAGTAGGTCGTTCTCTTGTCGTAGGTGACGGTGGCATCGCCTCCTCTTCCGACTCGCTCTCCGCGCCCTCGGCCTCGGAGTCGAAATCAAAGATTTTCGCAAAGTCAAGTCCGACCTTGGGCGAGTTTACAAAGAGGTTGGCCAGTTCCGCGGGCGTAGGTGTGGCAAGTGGCCGTCCCGTTTGTGTGAGGACTACACCTTTCATGGCGGAGGGCATGAAATCCTGCCCTGGTCGTGCGATGTTGCGGTTCATGGGTGTCTCCATATTCGAGAAATCAGCAGATAGTCGTTTTTCGCGTATTCGACTATGTTCTTCCGTCATCTGCACGAGAGGCGCGAGGAGATTCTTGACTTCTTCTAGTGGCGACTTCTCTTTCCGGCCTTTCACCTCCTGATTCGATAATGCCGCCAACTTGACCTCTAAGTCTTTCTGCACCTCATCGAGCCTGGTTTGCTCAGTTTCCAAATCTGCCTCCTTAGCAGCTATCCAACGCATCTTCTCTTCCACAGCCGCCTCTGCCTCTGTCTTGATCTGCTCCTCCCTCGCACGCCATGCCTCGAAGATCTCCTGCTCACGCTGCCGCACGGCACTCATGATCTCCTCCTCGCGTCTTGCCATCGCAGCAGCCACCTCCTCCTCACGTTTCCTTATCGCAATTCGCAGTTCCTCTTCGCGCTTGCCTACGGCCTCGCGTATCCGTGCGTCGAGTTGGGTCTGTGCGGTGGAGATGAGGTGGTGCAGACGGAGGATCTCAGCGTCTTTCTCAGCTACGAGGACGGTGAGTCTCGCTTCGCGGTCGGCGAGTGCGGTTTCTCGTGCAGAGACTTCGCGCTCTTTGGCGACGACGGCGGACTTGTGCGTTTTTACTGTCGTCAACCTATGTTGCTTGAAATTTAGCGGCGCATGCGTAACGTGAGAGGGGCGCAGACAAACATTTTTTCTGCTTCGACCACTTTTGAGATGAGCACTAGTCTTTCATGTTGAAGGAGTTGTGCAGCTGACGGCCTCATCGCTGGCTACACGGATAGGCGGTTGATGCCACGTAGGTAATACAACCTGGATTGAACTCACGTTTAGATTCAACATAGCTTTGATGACGCTGGACAGCGCCTGGCTGTATCCCCTCGGTAGGGGCGGTATGCGTCCATTTCTAGAAAACCGCCATTCGTACGACCTTCGAAACGATCACAGATGAACCCACCGTATAAATATGCTGAGCTCTGCGTGCGTCTTAGCTTCGTGGAATGGGGGCTTGAGCGCGCAGAGTTCGTATATGAGACACCCGAGCGACCAGATGTCGGATTTTGAATCGTAAGCTTTTTCTTGCATTAGCTCGGGTGACATATAATATGGTGTCTAATGCACGCAGTTCAGTCTAGAATGACCACAGCCTGAATTAAGAAACGTACCCCAACGTAGGTATTCGCAAAGCTCGTCTGTGCGAGTGCTTTTGACAAGCCGAAATCACCAAGCTTGACAGAGTTGTTCTCGTCAAGGAATACTGGGGGCCCGATAAAGAGACGAGGAATGCAAGACTCTTTCGCCACTCACCATTATCGGGCTTCAAATCTCGATGCAGAATCTGCGGTCGTCTGTCCTTCCCATCCCCATCCGAGCCACTCCCGGACCTTCCGTGGCTTGGTGGATGATGGCAATGTTGGAGTGCCAACAGAATCTGCATGAAATAGTTCCATATCGTATCTTCCGGCACAGGTCTGTTGTGTTTCTGAGCTTGTTTGATGATGGTGGAGAGGTCCCCGCCTCCACAATACTCCATGAGGATATAGAGGATGCCAGCTTCTCTATCGACGTGTCTATCGTGATATCGTACGATGTGTTCATGATCGAGGTCTTTCAGGATGTTTCTGTCATAGCAATTAGGGTGTTAGTTAGGAACGCAGAGCAATGAAATAGTCAACGGACACTTCAGCAACGATTTGTTTCCTATCACGTTCACTCATCCGTTCAAAGTTGAGCTCCTTCCGAGCAAATATCTAAGTGATCAATCCAGTCAGTCAAATAACCACACTTGTGGCACATGCTTCACCCACCAACCCGTCCGACTTTCTTCGAGCCTTGCGAATGATACCGAACGAGCCGTTACCTATGATATCGAGCGGCTCATAGAGCTCGAGAAAGTTGCTCATCGTTGGTGGTGTGGCGCACGGTGGGCGCGGTGAGCGTCGTTGATGGTGGAGGTGGGGGAAAGTAAAACGAGGACCGTTAGTCAAGATGTAAATTTGCTTTGAACGCGAACCACGCGAAGGCGCCGACTCGAAGTTCGAACTTGTCACGCGTGCAGGGCGTCCTCCTCACGTGATCGCGATCTGTGGTGGGCCATCACGTACTAACCACCTTCTCCTCGTCACCCCCATCGGCGCGTATGCTTTGGAGGTGATATTAGCACGCAAATTGACTCCCAATAACTGGTTTTTGCTCAGATACTTCTTTACGAGAATGGTTCACCACCGCGTATTCTTGGGTGCACCCACAGCTGCAGATATTGACAAGGATCCCAAGTCATATGTCTGGAAAGCATTTCAGGAACCGTCATCTATACAGCCTTCACAGTCTTTAGTTCTATATCCTCCAGCTACACTCAACGCCGCCAGTCGGAGGATATCCCTGCTCTACCAGAACGTCATCTTCGACGATGCTGATGAGGAAGAGTACCACGGAATCGATGATGAGGTCGAGGATAGCCAGCAACAAGGTGGGCCATCATACCTTTCCGTACATGGTCTAAAATGACATAGACACATAAGAACAAACGACCTATGTCACCTGGCCACCTACTGCTGCTGGTAACACCACCGGTGCCCCATCCTTCCTCCGACCCTCCCAATCGCAACCTCAGGGAACATACGAGACCCAAGAGTCGGCATCATTTGACTTTTCAGATGCCTCCTCCATCGCTCGTTTTCCAAACTTCCAGTTTAGCCTACACAAAGTCACCTCCCTTTCCTCCCTCTACACCGCTGCCAAATCAGGCAAGGGGTCTCGCAAGGTCAACGTCCTGTTGGCAGCGCTTGAAGTCGAGGGTCCCGATACCATCAGGATAAAAAAAGGCTTCGATGCTGGAAAGGACGTCGCCATTCTAAAGATGATCCTAGGCGATGAGGAAGGCTCCATATGTAAACTCACTGCATGGCGAGAAATCGCAGAGGCATGGGGTGGGTTTGGCCCTGCTCCAGGTCTCAAGCGAGGGGACATCCTGTATCTAGAGAGCACGTTGTTTTCTCCATGCTTCTTTACCAAAGAGAAAAACTCATGCACGTTGATATGGCAGATGTCACCGCTAGCTGGGAAACGGGAAGCTCAATCACGTTGACTGCTTCTCCGTATAACAAACCAAACGCTGAGATCTGTTATCGTACGATGCCTTATACGCACGAAGATAACCTTCTGAGACCTGATCTGCGCCTGGGACAAAGCGATGCTGCTGTTCGGAAGGTGGCTGCTTTGGTCAGGTGGTTCGAAAACATGGCGGGCCTTCCATGTGCATAGGAAGCGTGTGGGTAAACCGGTGAAGGACCATGCTGAACGTTCTCACTAGGGTCCTCATCTGGCCAATATATCTCTGGCAGCGTGCTTCATTGATGCTGTACATGAAACGGAAGTGTACGCCGCGTTGGTCCGGAAATTGGTCAGACTATCACTAAGCTTTCACTATCAAACCCTTCTCCAGCGAACCTAGTCGTTCTGAGATTAGGACTTAACTTATGAGGGACGATAAAGACTAATGTCAAGTTCATTTATGTGGGTTGTTGGGCCATTCATTGATGCATGGGCCACTCATCCACCGCTTTGGCACATAAAGGGTGCCACTCGCTACCACAATGTCACAAAAGCGCTTCCACTCGCTTTGTTCGACCACATTCTGTGGACCATCACAACATGGCTTTGGCAGCTCTCGTGGAGTATAAGACTAGCGAGGAACGTTGTCTTTCTTATGTTCAGACAACAAACACGTTAGTGAAAGCAATTCCTTTGACGCCATGCCTTCGTCGCCTTTTCCATTTTTCGAACCCTCTGGCCTCGTGACGTTCCAGCACGGCTTAAAGGCTCGCATCAGTGCCTCACCCCTGCTCAAGGTGCCTCTGACAATGCGCCCGCTGATGAAAAAGAGGCCTTCCATTCCCTTTGGCCTCAAACGCCGTTCAACGACAATCTCTTCCAAGTCGTCTTCGTCTTCTGCGTCGTCGTCGACTGAGTCTGCCTCGGATATGGTGGGACCTCTGACATATATGGCGATGGACTCTCCTCCAGAGACGCCTGTTAGTGTTACTGTGAGTTGACGTCAAGCCGTGATTGACGGATTGACGTTATCTGACCACCTCATCAATTACCTCTTCTCTCAGCCCAGGCTCGGTACGAAAATTGTTGAACGTTTTTGGCCCGAGGAGGAATATTACTCTGAAGACAGTTACCGGATACCAGGCTCGAGTCTTCAGCCGTATTCGCTATCGCCCCCTCCCCACTACCGCCGAGCACCCCATGCGTTTGCCTCAGCTCGTGATGTACCTTTCAGGTATTTGTTCGTCCCTTGTCTGGTGTGCTTCTCAGACTGATATGCCCGCCCCCTCTTCAGTGATGAGTTCCCTTCGCGAAGTGGCCCTGAGCACAACTCGGTGCCCCTTCGATTCCCATTTTGAAATCGTCAATCATTGATGTCACCAAACACCTGTCCTCCCCTCCGTTTGTGTCGCAACAGTAAATTTACTCGTAGTTTAAGGTCACTAAGTAGCATCATAACAATAGTTTACAATACTTCTTAACATCCAATCAACTTCAATTGAAGCATCCAGTTCAACCAGTCCATTTACACGAAGCTGCCGATCCACCAAAGACGTCAAAGAAGCATCTATTGGAAGTCGCTACTCGAGTACGATGGTTTTACCTCATCCAACACTTTCCTCGTCGCCTGTACGATAATCTCCCACTCTACCTCATGCAACCTCCGCGTATATTCGTCAAGCTCTTCCCCCTTCCTAACCTCAACCTCACGCACGATCAACGGCTCGCCCCGATCCACCTCCGCAATGACACGATGCACCATAACACCCAACTTTTCCACCTCACCCTTCTGGAACGCTTCGAACCCCCTCTCTATAGCGTGAGCCCCGTCAAACTGCCCAGGGAGCGCAGGGTGGATGTTGATCACCGGTATCTCGCGACCTAGGACGTCCTCGCCCTCAAGGACCACCGTCCCCTTGAGAACGTCCAGAAAACCTCCGCTCACGATATGCATCCACCCCGCACAAACGACCAAGTCCGGTTTTGCCCGCACGACGAGTCGCGCGACCTCGATATCGTAATCCGCCCTCGTCTTCCCCGGATTCGCTTTCAAGTACGGCTGCAGCCCGAGGTATGCAGTCGGTATGGGTGGATTGGCGGACGCGGCCCTCGTCAATCCATAGGCGGCTTTTCGATTAGATACGACGAGCACGATCTGCGCATTTGGAAGCGCGGCTGTGTTTTGGGCGTCGATCAAGGCCTGGAGGTTTGTTCCTGTGCTCAGAGATGGGTTCGGAGGGTGAAGATGATAGGGGGATACAGTTTAGATACCTGAGCCGGAGATCAGAACTACCAATCGGCGCGGTGCTTGTGGTGGGGCGCTGTTATCAGCGGCGACCTCGACTGTCTCGGACATATTTCCTGGAGACGTCGGATGGGATGGGATCTGCTAGCAACATAATCTACCTATCATCCTCGATATGAACCCACTACGAGAACGTACCAGAACTGATAAGATATCCTCAGGTCCAGCAGCACAAAGATTAAGAAGCTGATCTCACGAGTACACACCCCGTATCAAAAACACGAGGCTCTGAAATGCAATCAGAAGAGCACCCAAGAACGACACCCTCAGATCAGGCAAGGGGGTAAGGTAAGTAGATGCCGACGATACTAATAGGTCTGCTTACCTTTTACGATCATGATATGTCCAAAACGGAGGCGTAACTTTGATTTTGTACCTTCGGGTGTTTTTGGTCACAATCGCGGGTCCGGAGTTTTTTGTTGTTGATTTCCTCGTTGTTTTGCGTTTGCGCTGGAGCGCACATCTAGCTGAGTCAGCACCGGTTAATGACTTTCGTCCTTTTTCATTTTGGCACGCTTTGCGCAACCCTAAAAATAAAGGCACTGCTCCCGGTGCTCCTGAAAGTCCTCCCTTCATGTCCTGACTCATCTTGTGGGATTGCAGAGCACAAGAATGGCGACAGGCGTTCTTGAGATGAGAATACGAAGGGACGCAAAGTACGTTTGCGCGTTATAGGCGGCAAAGCAATGTGTTGGGGGCAGATGTAGTACTAGAATACATGCAAGGACAAAACATGTCTATGTTTCTATGCAGCTCGTACAGACAGACTAGTCCATTTCTCCAAGCCCCTTTGTTCAGGCAATAAAAGAGTACTCAAAATTTCTCCTTCCACGCCAGAAGGGGCCATTTTCAGATCCATCAAGGATAATTCGCGATGTGAGTAGTCGAGTAGTAAGAAAAGATAGTAAAGGAGTGACGAGGGCGGCCCGGGTGAGGGGAACCAAGTGAGCGATACTGTGGTTTTTTTGTTAGCTCAAAAAAGGAGGGTTGGTACAAGTAGTACAACGACATCACGGATATTATAGTTAATGGAGGGACAACAACAGAAGCGACCGGAGAAAGAGGGGGAGCTGAGCTGCTGGATGAGGCTAGTGGCGATAATGATAAAGGGGGACAAGAGGGGGCATAGATGACTGGGAAGGTATCTCGAACTGTACATATTCAGACAGAGCATGATGTGAGCAGACACAAAGGCGGAAGAACAAAGAGGAAAGAGCCGCAGACCCCGTCCTATAGTCCCAAGACGAAGCGAGAAGAAAAAACGTGCACGGCACGAGGCATGATGAGGTGAGGATTGAGAAAGTGAGACCTCACATCATCATACCATATCCTCCGCCATTGCCACCACCGACATTAATCGAGCTGCTCAATGCTTGCTTCATGACCATCCCACTCATCCCATCCTCGCCCCTTCCTGGCCACGAACCGGGTACACCAGTGTTGATGTGAAGGCCAGCAGCGCTCATCCTTTTACCAAATTCCGATTGAACACCTGGCATGTCGTAACCCCCAGGGGAAGTGCCGTGAGGGGGAGATCCGTAACCGCTACCGGCGGAGAAACTCCCGCTCCTTTCCCGGCCACTGTGGCTTGATCCGACTGATGACGCATCATCGCCATCAGCTGCGTACGCTAGCGCACCGTGCTGGTGCTGAAGCGCGAGCATCTGCTGTCGCTTCATGTTGGCCAGGAGAACGTGATCCGCGTACCCACCCGCCGATGCTGGAGATGCAGAGTGGGGAACGCCATGGGAGCCGCTAGGGGGCGTGTGCATGTTTCGCTGGGCGTGCATCTGAAGTTGTTGGGTGTTGTATGCCGAATACATGTTTGCTGACCAAGCAGCAACCTTCTCAATATCAGGACCCATCCCCTGATGCTGTCCAGCGAAGGAAGCACCCGAGAAGTGAGGGTTGACTTGAGGCTCGTAAAGGGAAGGCATCACCGGGTTCTCGAATGAAACTGAAGGCGGCATCTGTGCAATCATCGGGCCGCCATGTGAACTGGGCGGACCTCGGGGCATCAGGTGTGCTATGTTGATGTCGGTTTGTGGCGTATTGCCACCGGGCATGTTGTGTCCGTAGCCGGCGTTCTTGAGCATAGCCGCTGCATTAGCGGTCATGACGTCCTCGCCGTCGTCCATGACTGTGGGCAAGGAGCCCGCGAATTCGTCATCACCATCTTCGTACCCATCATATTGCTGCCCATCTTCATCGTCGTCTCCGATAGCTGCGGCCAGGATCTCGACTTCACCATTTAGCACCATCGCGAATCCTTCTCCTCGGACTGGTTCGTCTACGCGGGGAAGGCCAGCACGGTCGCGCCATTCGTTGAGTTCTCGACGAAGCGCATCGGATTCGAGTTTGAGCAAACGCAGTTCACGGGATGCGAGAAGGCGGTGGCGACGAGATGCGTGAATGTGTGCGATTGATGAGTTGACGATAGCAGACTTAGATGGCCTGCGGATCTGCGAGAGGTTCGGTAGAAGAGCAGCAAGGTCCTGTGAAAACGTGTTTAATAAATCACCTGGCGGATCAAATACGGAAATGAGCTTGCCAAAAATCTCCCGTTCAGAGTTTCTCGACGCTGCCTCTCAACAGCGTTGTGGGTGGCCCGTCGTTCCGCGGTATTGGCACGGCGGCTTGGCTTCCTCTTGACTTGAGTGACGGCGCCGTTGTTAACAGAATTGGGAGATTGGGGCTGGGGAGTGTTTTGTGACTCTGCAGCCTGAGGAAGAGCCAGAGTCTGAGCGTTATTTGGAGAAATCGGTGTTTGCGGAGGGACGGAGCGTTCTTCGGAAGCTGCAGAGTGACCGTCGGAGGGAGCGGAAGAGGGGACGATTGGGAGTGTCAAGGCCATGGGAGGCAGATGGTAAAACAAATTCTACAGGGGTAAAGTGGTATATGAAAGAAGACCGACAACAGAGGTAAAGCAGATGACTGATTGGGATTGCAGAAATGAGTTTCCAGAGATTATTAGGTGTAGATGATAGTGAGTTTTACGAGTTTGAGATGTGCGGACGGAGAACAGAAAAGGTACGCGAACGGTAGTTCAGCGGAGGCCTTTTGACTGTAGAGGGGGAGATGAGGTCTTTGTGCGAAAGACGCTGAAATTCGGTGAAGTGACGAGGGTATTTGCAATAAATCAGAGCAGCGAGCCGAGCTCAAGCGTACTACTGATTGGTCCTTTGAGGCTGGAGGGGGATTGAAAGAGCGGATAGTTAGAAGCCGGCAAGGGTCGCGAGATCTGCAAAGGTGTTGAATATGCGCAGGTGCGAGGTGTGTGAATGATAAGTCTTTAAGGAAGATACGGAGAGAACATTGGAAAAACATACCACAAGCGTTATCCTTGGTTGCGGCGAGGCTTAGTCGGAGAGAGGAGAGAGAAAAGGGGAGGGGAGGACAGAACACTCAAAGGACCATGCAAGAGGGGAAAGGGCGATGGAGAAGGATGGTTGTGGTCAGAAGACGGACAAGTAGGAAACACCAATGAGTTGAGCCAAACAAACCTGAATATCTCCTCGGCTAGCTCCGTATCATTTTCCTTTATATTTTCCATCCTTTTCTCACAAATTTCTCTTTCTGGTCTTATCTAACCGACGTCAAACACTTGACCGGTTAGCCGGAACTCCTTATTTACCCTTGTTTGACTGCTAACCACTCCACGTCCAAATCTGTCTTGCTGTCCTGTCCTGCTGTCGCGTCGCTCAGATGTCGACCAAGGTAAACTCCTCAAAAGGATCCCGCAGCCCTGCTCTCCTGCACTTATTCTGTATTACCCTCACCAATGCGTGAGCGTGTATCTCTACGACGCGGATAATCATCCCCATTGATGTGACGGCATTGCCTTCTGTATCCATTTCTTGGTCTATTTCATTTCTGTACTAGCTACCACTTGTTGCCATCACCACCGAGCTCTTGGTTTTGATGATCTCCTTTCTCACTACCCTCGCGGATCCCTAATTTTCACTCCGAAATACTCTTGTCTGCCCGTTAGCTCTGCCAAGTGACTTGCTCCTCATCCCGATAATTGCTCTACATGTTTGACTCGACGTTGCTCAGAATATCGTTTGCGATTGCCCCACAGCCGGAGCCATGACTGCAACCGCATTCATATTTGGAATTCAGTTGATTCGGTGACAGCATATCAATGGAACATCTGACCCCCCTTGCACAGGTGCAGGATCCCTGGATGTCCCGTTTGGATCTTGCCACTCTCATGGGCGAGTTTTGTCAGACGAAGTTCCAGGAATCAGGACGTTCCCAGAACGTTTGATTTCTCACTGTCGACCCTTCTGGCCAGATTCCTTCTCGTTACACTTTGTATATCCATTCGCTAATATAGCTCAGCCCGAAATCGCCATGCTTTTCCTTTGTTCTGAATTGGTTAGAGCTGGCTTGCCATGCCTCGTTGTGCAGAGCCTCTCCCGCAGATCACTGACATGAGAAATAACGGTATCCCGAGCTTCTGGAAGTTGCTCCCAGCGTTTGGACCCGCGAAGTGGATACAGGTCGACACAGCGCTACCGCTAGTATAGGAAACATATGTGGGTTCCATCAAGTCAAGGAAGACGAGGCCGCCGCGGGGTATGGGAGGCCTTGCTTCGGCTTGCCTGAGAATAACTTCGGTATCGGGCTGGTATCGGGTATTAGCCTGTGTTAGCTTGGTTATAATCACGAGCTTTTGGATCGACACTATGGCTCTAATAACTGCGAATATGTGGGTGACCCACGCTTTAGCCCAATTTTCCCTTGATTTTCCACCTCCTGTTGTGGCGCCATCGCTGTCGAGTCAACGCCAGCTCAATTGCCACAATGGCATCCACATACTGCGAAGTGCGGGGTAACGCGAAACGTGTCGCACGACTCGCTTTTGATGTTTGACGAGACTGACAGCTCGAGAACGGCCCGAGCCGGCGTAGGCGCCGATCGTTCAGGCCGGAGAGTGACGACCTTTTCTTCCGCAGCGCTGCGTCCCTTCAAGTTCGCGATCATGACCCGACTCTCTAGGAGGCGCGCTGCCCTTATTACCATCGCTTTCCCAAGCATCGAGGTTCCGACGGAAGAGCAAGCGCCGAAACCATTGTACCGTCTACATGTACATCCTTGAAACGCTCCATTGAACACCGATCACAACTTCCGGACATGGCAGTGTTGATGGACGACATGATATTCATTTTCGTACCTTTTGCAATTTTGGCGAAAGTTTCTCAGTTGACAGGATACGTCCGTCTGTCCGCAGACTCCGCACAGCCCACGTCCGGGTTCTGTCCTGCGCAGTTTTATTGGGATCTTACTACTTACCAATATACATCCCGGTTCCCGGGCGCCGAAATCTCGATGAGTCTTTGTCTACCTCGATATCCACCCCTCGCAGGCTTTTCAACGCATTCGGCATTTCAATGCTAACTCCATTTCCTTCGGAGAGCTATTTGTATTAGAGATGTCAGAGAGAGTTTAGGCTCAAAACTCGAACACGTTCTCTAGTCTAGACGCTCGGTGGCTCACCGAGCTAATACTAGCAACAAGTACTAACAACGCCAGCTCACCATAACGTTACTCACAAGAAACGAGGTTGGTGTTGATCTTATGATCGATGAGACGTACTATCACAGACTATCACTCGTGTATGCTGAATCAGATAACCTCTCATTTCCTCCCATGTCGATGGCGCAATTTACATTCCCTGTCCTTCAAAGGCGGCGGTGTCTGGTTTGGGGTGGAGAGCTCATTTGTCCGCCGGTCGGTGGTAGTTGTCAGTGGCATTGTCCATGATACGTACACCGCCAACACCTCCAACAACAGGTCCTTCAACAACCTGGAAGCCTGAAACTGCTTCATCGCCCAGCTTGGCGACCCTCCTTGGCCACCTGACCAATGGTAGCTGAGAGGTGGGAGCTGGTGAGAGCTTACATTGCCTCAAACTTCGATCGAGAAACGAGAGGTGGAGAACTACCCATTCTGGCCGCATCAGCGCCTTTGTTTTAGGCCTTCCAATCCCCAAACACGAACCGAAGATCGAACAACTCTGGCAGGAAGGTTAGAGTTCAACTCTATTCGAATCAATCACCCCGAGGCAAACTTTCTATTCTCCTCCGGCCCGCCACTAGGCCGACAGGCAAGGAAATGAAAAAGTCATGAGCGTCTGATACCGGGTTCTGATACGATACTGTTAGCGCAAATCAAGGTGGGTCTGGTTTCGTACTCTGTCCGTTTGTTCGCCCAAGGCCCCCCGCATCATATACCCTCATAGAACCGAGCAGGTGTTCAACCTACGGCAGCTCGTCGTGTCATCTTGCGGTCGACAGCACCGTGATCCCTCCCCCGGGTCCCCGAGCCAAGCACTTTGCGACTATCTCCACCAGAAACTTTGATCTTGACGTGGGCTGATGTGGGTCGTGCCACGACCGCCAGCGATCTCTGACGCTTATCTCGATCCACGATTCAAAATTCAAAATTCGATAGCCGAGAAATTTGAGAATTATTGCTTGACTAAACCTGGCGTACACCCACTGCGATCATGAGCTTTGCCGAAGATTTGGTCTAGTGCCGTGGCGTACTTTGCTCCTACTATAATTCATCTCGCCGGCTCGGTTCAGAGACAAAACCACGACTAGTGAGTGCAGGTGGGTCCGTGGACCTTCGGACGGGCTTGGATGACAGGACTCTGAGGAGAAAATTCATGGCTCCGTCACGGTGTGGCAGCTGCTACCAACAAGCGTCCGTTCGTTGGCTGACCTTCGTGATGCGGCAAGGTGAAGTCCCCCATCCTGCTGATGAATCCTCATCAAAGATCATTGTAAAATTTTGCTTCCGCTGCACAGCTGCAGAGTCAGCTTGGCATAATGCATTTATCGCGCAATCAGCTAATCTTGGTGTAAGGACACGTCTGGACTCATCCGGACGCCTTCCGTACCAGCGGTCCTGAGTTGCCTCCGGCCTGATCGAGCTGCGCCGGGCGAGTAAGTGGATGTCCGAGCTTCCGAACCGCCCAGCACAAGAAATTGCAGGGATCGTCACGGATCATTCGTTCATGATGGGTGGTCTTGGTCCTTGGAGACGATGATAATTGTTGGCACACTGTGGCAATCTGCTTGATTGAGAGTTTATTGGCATGCAAGCTTCCTGCCTCGTACTTAGGCAGGGGTAGTCACCCAAGAGAGACCACATCTTACACCCCACTCAACAGCTTGTCAGGAAGCACAAGGAACTCTTCAAATTTCCTGAGACGGCTATCCCGTGCCGTGTTTTCTCCTTCCTTGCACGAACCCCAAGCACGAGAATCCTCGCCGACTCCAAGCCCCTCTGCCAACGCCCTTACCTCCCAGTCTCACTCGGCCCTCGTTTCTCTCCACTGCACTCCTCCCCTCTCTTGATTTTACTCTGGGTTTCGTTCCCCCAAAAATGCTGCGTGAATAAACCGCTGTGATATTCCAATGTCATCATGAAGGTCCGTGGGTGTAAAGTAAATGTCATGGTCCGCGAAAGGTATTGTCCTAGCCAGTTCCTAGTCCACACCACCACCAAGTATGTAGCAGCTCTTCAATACGAAGTCCCCTCAGAGCACGACGAGAGTGACGTTCTGCTCCTCCATCCATGCAATCGGGCCAGCCTAAGCGAGTTCACGTCCGTTAGAAAAACCGAGAACTAAAAACCGCCCGTAACGAATAAAAAAAAACTCACCCCGATGAGCGCAACATGTGTGACCGTAAGAACAGAGTTGCCCATGAAGCCAGGAGGAACCTGAACCGTGAAGTTCTGGAAAGGCTGGAGGTGGTCCGGGTTGGGGTTAGGAACCTGGGGGTTGAAAGGCCCGTTATAAAGGATGTGGCCGAGGCTTTGGCCAGGGAAACAGGTTGGGCGACACATGTTCATGGCAATCACGACTGCGACTTCTTGGGACGATGATTGGAAGTCCTGCGGGGAAGGGACAGCGGGAGCTTTAATGATCAGGGAGTGAAGAGAAGAAAGTGATTACGCACAGGTCTCTCGATTTCGACGGTGATCTTGGAACCTTCACCAACCTTCGAGCCCGCCACTGGTGACTTGATAAGAATCTGCTGGGCAAGCGCGGCGGTTGCAAGAACGGGAAGGGCGAAGAGAGTAGAGAACTTCATCGTGACTGGAGGACTTGGAAATGGAACTAGAGACTCGAGAATTACGGTGTGGGCTGCAGGGATCACCGACTCCGAGCCTCACACTGTCTCTTATATGCTCGTAGTAGTGGCGGAGGTAGTATGGATGCCAAGCGCGAGTACGGCGCAAGGCTGTGGCTCGTTCATATAAGTGACGCGCATGGACAGCGCAAATATTCCTGGGGTCGGGCAGCACTGACCGTTTGGACATCGTCCGGACCTTGTCTTGTATGAGGCCAAGGAATTGAAAAGTACGACGTTGGGCCCGGGCGCAGGCAGGGACAAGCAGGAACCTCCTGGAGTGCAGCAAGGTACCCACCGCCAGGAACACAAAGCTACGTAAGTAATATAGACCCTCAGAGACCCACCTGCAGCACCGACTCGGATATGACGGTGTCCCGATTCTTGCATTGAAGCCTTTGCTGGTGGAAATGCTTCGACACCCTCAGAGTTCAACCAATTTGAGCAAAAAATCCTTTCTCTTCTCACCTCTGCGGAAACTTCAACAATGCCCAAGCGTGCAGTGGGAAGGTGGCGAGCATGCAAGGCCTGCCCCCTCGAGCCCCCAACCATACACGAGCTAGAGATGGATCACTCAGCACCTATCAAGAGCGTTCCTCGAATGCGGGTAGAACGATTCCGTGCAGGGTTGAGATCCAGAGCAGCCCCCATGGATCCAGGAGCCAATGTGGTCCACCGGTTACTTCAACTCACCGTCTCGGAGTCGATGGTTGCGAAAGAGGAAACTGGTAAGGACGCAAGCTTTCCACCCCAACGACAAGCTGACAGTGCACTCAAACCGCGTACGACCCGGGTACCAAGGTGAGCGGATGGTGCAATCTGCAGTGCCTCTGAAGCCATCCACGCCTCAGGAAGATCCATCACCAAAGGGGGGATAGTCCAGACCACCCGCGAGTCTTCTTTACTCCAGAAATATCCACGCGCTGGCATCGTCATCGATCCGTCAAATTGATCGCGAGCATCCTCGAGGTCAGGTCCAAATATACCGCCAGCTCCATTCCGATGCGAAAATAGCCCAGATCGACTTCAAGAAGAACACCCTTCGGGTTCTAGCGCCTGGGTGAACATTCGAGGGCATCACGAGCTCGCCATTCATTGTCATCATTGAGAGGTCAAAGGACATGTTCAAGGCTAGAAACCCATCTTTACGGCACGTGCGATTATTTTTGTCAGTGCCTTGTACCTCTTTTCTTTTCTCTGATCAGTCACCAGATTGATACATGACCGAGTGAAAAAGTGAAGCTCAACAGCGAAATACCGCCCCGCACAGTCTCCATCCAAACTTTGGCCTTGCCCATACACCAGGTCTCGAAACGGCAGAGGGCAGAGAAAACTCGATGGGCGCTCCGATGCGAATACATCCGAAAGACACAGAGGGGATCAATGTCCATGCGCCGGACTGCCTCCACTTAAGATTTGCCTCATTGTGGCACGAAGCACTGGTGGTGAGGTAAGTCCACCCCGTCGCCATCATTCTCGTAACTTCGATGGATGGCATATGCGTTCGTTCCACGGTGAATGATGCCCTTCCGGCTTCCGCACAGCTAAAACTTGCTTGCCTATGGAGTATAAAAGGTGGCGGAGGCTACTCCACTAAAGCACCACACCAACCTTGCTCTTCTTTCCTCTCCTCCTTCATCCCACTTCTGCACTTTAAGTCGTTGTAGACGAGCCACACGATGAAGTCTATCTTCTCCCTTGCTCTGTTCGCTGCTGCTGCCTTTGCCCAAAATGCCTTTATCGGCCTCCCCACTCAAGGGCAATCTGTTTCCCCAGGCAGCAGCCTCATAGTCCAAGTCACCCGCCCCGTAAGTCCCTCCTACCCTTCCCCCATGCTCCCCACTCACCCCGTACTCTCAGAACACCCTATCAGGCTCCGAAGAAGTAGCAGTGGTAATCGGCCTCCAATCCTGCCCCGGCCGTCCCTGCACCTCACCCGCCGACTACATGGGTCAGATCCTATACAACGGGCCTTTCAGCCCGCAGTACCACGAGCCCCAAAACCCCCCATACGAGAACTTCACGGTCCAGATCCCCAGTACGATCCAGAACGGGACGGCGTTGATCGGGGTTGCTCATGTTACGCTTCTTGGGGTGGGTCTTTTCCCTTCTTCTGTTCCTTACGAGGGATGGGTGTACTGACAAGGTTGTTTTGGTGATGTAGGCTGGGTCGTACCCGTGGCTCGAAGTCCTTAACCAGACTATTACCATCGTATGATGACGCGGACGCTGTGGTGCTGACCAGTTCGGACTTCTGGCTCCTGCTTCAGTTTTAATAGACACTCTATTCGCTTCTCATATCCTTCGGACATCGTTGTGCTCTCGGACTTGATCTTGGGACATACATAGCTCACCAAAATAGTCAGGTATAAATTAGGTCGAAGGGGACGGTAGACTCGTAATAAATATGCGTCTTGAGCTTGCCAATGCTTACGGTCTTGAGCCGTTCAGCAATTTAGGCAGATCTACGGATCGACAGGGGGGTTTGGGGTAATAATCGATACTCAGTAAGTACACCATTCCGACAGACTCGGGTATTTCCATTCTCCCTACCCTTCTCCTGGTAATTTAAAGTACACCGTCATGCGCCGCGAAGTCAGACCAGCTTGCTGGCACTTGGTTCGTTCGTGCGTGGCTGATTCCGAGGGTGTTGATCAAGGTCATACGACCCGGCGATCACGAACGAGTACTAGAGTGGTGTACGCAGAACATCGACCCGAAGCATACCTCCCCCATGGCACCTTATAGGTTCCTTCTCCCCTATCCAGCTCCACAAAGCCCGCTACGAGTAGCCACCCTTGACGCAATGACAGGACCCGTCTTTCTCCCTCAACAGACTCGGAGACCGGTCAGACCCTCCCCGTGCGAGGTCACCGCTCTCAACGATCTACGAGCGTGCGGGTACACCCCCACCTTCGTTGGAACATACGATGCCAAATTGTTCATTGCCACGGAAGTGCATAAAGATATCCATAACGCAGAACGAAAGCAGTGTCTAATGTAAAAAAAAAACCAGCATCTCCTCACATCCCAGCCCGCTCACGCCACCTCAAGAAAACCGAACCGCGTCCGAGCCAAAGTCCAGTTTAGTAGTGGTGGACCTTCAAATACCCGTAGTCAGCGTCGTGCCAGGGGAAAAAGAGAGAGGGAAGCGGCGTACCTCCTCACGCTCACGACCACGCATGAAGGGAGGCTCTGTGCCCTTGTAGTATATATCAGTCCAGAGATCCTTCGTGAACGGCTCGGGGCTCTGCTTAGCCTCCTCAACAGCTTGGTCGACTTCAGCCTTGGCCTCCTTGTCGAGTTGCTGTAAAAGTCATAAAATTGGATCAATTAAGTCAACGGTTAAGTAAAAAGGGGAGGGGACGCGGAACGAACCTTGAGATCCTGCTCGGATGCGAGACCCCATTCTTCGATGTAGCGCTGCAGACCGCGGATGGGGTCTTGGGTGCTACGCATACGCTGGACTTCCTCACGCGTGCGGTAGGTCGTACCAGGGTCGGACATGCTATCATCGGCGCGAGGTAGTTAGTGAATAAAGCTACCCCATGCATGGAGAGAGAACGACGCACGAGTGACCACCGTAACGATAGGTGACAAACTCCATGAGGAGAGGGCCGTTACCCTCCGTCACCCATTTACGCGCGTATTGCACGGCGTGGCGGGAAGCGATGATGTCCATACCGTTGACTTGCAGACCGGGGATTTTGTCGCCACGGGTGAAGTACTCGGTGTTGGAGGAGGAACGTTCGGCTGATGTACCCATTCCGTACTTGTTGTTCTCGCAGACGAAGACGCAGGGGAGGTCCCAGAGCTTAGCCTATATCGCACAAATGTTTAGCTTGATGTTCGTGCTGTTGCGCTTAAGAAGTTACTGACCATGTTGAAAGCCTCGAAGACTTGACCCTGGTTACTTGCACCATCACCGTACAAAGCAAACGTGGCGGTCTTCTGACCCATGTACTTTTGGGCGAATGCGATACCAGCACCAACAGGGACTTGGGCACCGACGATACCGTTCCCACCGAAGAACGAAGGCGTGAAGATGTGCATGGATCCACCCTTGCCGTTGGACATGCCAGCTTGGCGACCGAGGAGTTCGGCGATGACGCCCTTTATGGTGCCTCCGCGCATGACTGCGAAGGGGTGACACCGGTAGGCAGTGATGACACGGTCTTCGGGGGTGATACCGTACTCGAGGCCAACCGAAACAGCTTCCTATAACAAAAAACATCAACATTGTCACAAAAAAAACCTCACTCGACTGGCGAAGGAGAAAAAAAACACGGACCTGACCAATAGCCAAATGACAGAACCCACGGATGAGCTTAGCCTTGTAAAGGGCATCTGCAGCCATTTCCATGCGACGCATTGTCTGCATGTCCTTGTACATTTTGAGGAGTTCGTCTTTTTGCACCTGGACGTCTAGCGTGGGGAGGTCGCATCTGTAGGAACGGAAGGACTCCTCATGAAGCTTGACGGTGAAGGGCTGGGAGTGGTCGGTGATGGTGTCCTGCAGCTGGGTCGTATCCGCCGACGTTTGGATGGCACGCGCAAACGCGGGCTAGAAAGGACGACCGACGTTCAGAACTGATAGATATATGGGACATGTGGAACTTACGATGCGACGGGCAATGGAGGGACGTATCCGTGCTAGGGAGGCCATGGCTGCAGGAGGAAGAAGAAGGACGTGAACACGAATCGACCGAGACGCGAAATTTAGAGAGAAAGCAAAATTCGGGTTCCCGCGGAAGAAATCGTTGGGGAGTCCCGTGCTGCACAGCCACTCCTTACCTCTCCCTTACGGGTGTCCTGTACCACACGCAGCGGCCGCCTGCTTCATGGCTGGCGGTGTACACGACATAACGTCTGCTAGATGTTTACTGACTGTTCCAGGCTCTCATATGTTGTTTATGGCGGTAAACGATACCGGTTGCCAGCACATTTACATATGTGATACTGGAGGATGCCTCGCTCGTCCTTCTATTCACTAGACTATGTACAGTACTTCTAACAGTGTGACCTTATCAATGACATGTGAGTACGCGCGGTTGCTCTGACCCGCCCATGATTAGATCTTCCTGGTGGTTACACGGGACGTCCTTATTTTCCCTTGATGACATAGCATATATATATTCTCTCACCTCCCACAAAGGTCAGCGAACATTCGTGAGTTGTGCTTGTGCTGCGTTTGTGATTATCAAGTCACGTATACGATATGTAAAATCTGGATGAAGCCATTGCTGGTACGTCCAACTGTGCACCCTCCAAATACAATCCAGGCTGCTCGATGTGTGTGTGTAACTAGCTCAGGCTGCAGAGCTTCTGATACAACCAATAGTCGGGGGATCTTGAACCACCTGGAGTCGAGAAGGGGATAATTGCACGACCCGCACATAACATTGTACACCTGCGAAGAAATAAGAATGTTGCTGTCTGCTTCATAAATAGCCCCTGAGTACAACACGCTTGATCGCGACGTATTACTCCAAATGGACATGCCATCAGCGCTTTGAATCAAGCACATACTACGCCCAAGTGCAGACTTCTACAGTTGATGCTCAGTGCACCCTCACGCTCAACCAAACTCATCGTCCTTTCACGCGTGCTTCACTCCTTTTCACGTCTTCCCAAACATAGTGCGTCGCTGACCACAGTGGTGATGGTAGAAACGCGGCGAGCGACACGAGCGGCGGTACAACCTCAACCCCAGCCCGAAGCCAAACCAATCCCAGCCAAAAGACCCTCCAAACGAGCGAGGAAAGAACCAGCGGCCGATATCAACCCCGACGATGAGCCCGGAGGTGCGTCCCATTCAATCCAGCACCCCGTTCAACCGAGAGCTCGAGATGACGTCGGGCCCGTAGAACACATTCAAGAAGCCGACAAACCCGCCAAGCGAGCACGACGACGCACGAGCAAGAAAGAAGACGCGACTCCACCCAACCCCGCCGATTTCCTCGCTCGCGTGTCTTCACCATGGAAGATCGGCGCGCACGTATCCGCAAAAGGTGGGGTAGAGAATACCGTCTTAAACGCTGCTCGTGTTGGGTGCGTCTCTCCCTCGACGACGACGACAACGTAGCTAATCGTACCGTGGCGCGTCCCAGTGCAAACGCATTCGCGCTCTTTGTCAAATCACAGCGCAAATGGTCTTCTCCGCCTCTCACAGAACAGAGTATCACTACATTCAAAGCGCGCATGAAGGAGTTTGGGTATGATCCCAAGCATGTACTTCCGCACGGGAGTTACCTCATCAACCTCGGAAACCCTGACGAGTGCGAGCATATTCCCGTGAACTTGATATGGGTAGAATATGGTGCTGACAAGATGGTGAAACACAGAGAGAAACGCGAAAAGTCTTATGAATGTTTTCTCGACGACCTCAAGCGATGCGAACAGCTTGGGCTCGCACTCTACAACTTCCAGTCTGTAGTCACTTCTCCTTCCTCCTCCCCACCTCACATTCACAGTCTTTAAAAGCCCAGGGTCGACAGTTGGAAAAGCCACCAAACAAGAATCCATAGCTCACATCGCACAATGTATCAACAGAGCACACAAGGAGACGACTTCTGTGGTAATCGTCATCGAGAATATGGCGCGTACCTCTCCTCCGTGCTTGTCGCTGCTTCACAACTACAACTCACGAATCATTTTTGGGCAGGCTGGCGCTGGTAATATCATAGGCTCCCAGTTTGAGGAGCTGCGCGATATCATTGATCTCGTGGAGGATAAGAGCAGAATCGGAGTTTGTCTTGATACCTGTCAGTGCCCCTCGTGTCTTTTGAATCGAGGCTGACGGAGTGTGGGGCAGGTCATATGTTTGCAGCTGTGAGTTTACACTTACCTTCAAAGGTTTGGGTTTCAGGATGAAGGAAATGACGTTGAATAGGGATACGATATCTCGACGAGAGATGGTTGGGAGTGAGTGTTCCCTCCTTTCCTCCGTTCTCTCGCAGACGTAGTGCCCAACAACTCCACACAGAGCGACGCGTAAGCACTCCCCCTCCCCCCATCACCTCCCTCTAATCCTTCACCCTCCCACCAGTACAAAAATTCGACGACCAAATCGGCCTATCGTACCTCCGCGGTATGCACCTCAACGACTCCAAAACCCCTCTCGGATCGAAAAAGGACAGACACGAGAATATCGGGCTGTACGTGTCTTCGTTCTCTTATCCTCCCTCCCTCCCTATTCCCCTCCCTATCCCCCCCTCCCCCGAATCCGAACTCACTCAAACCCCACACACAGCGGAACCCTCCCCCTCCACGCATTCCACGCCCTCCTCACCTCCCCCCACACGCAAAACCTCCCGCTCGTGCTCGAGACGCCCTCTTTTGAGGCGGATGCGGTGTGGCGTGCCGAGATCCGTGTTCTGAATCGGCTTTGCGCGCAAGGTTTGGGTGGGGGAGAGGGGGAGAGGCAAGGTGGGGAGAAGACCATCGAGGAGGACGTCCCTGGGATGATTGATGAGATTCGGGCTGTGGTTCGTGTGCATGCGAAGGGCGCAGAGACGGATCGAGGGAAAGGGAAGGCTGCATCTACGTCTAAAACCAGAGCCAAGCCGAAGGGCAAGGGCAAGAAGAAGGCCAGCTCGCATGGGGACGAAGATGCCGACTCAGACTCGGATGGGAGTTGTGCACATGACGAGGACTAGGATCGAGGTAGGATTACTGTGTGCTGTATCCCTGTGTAATGTTGTTTGCATCACTCGAGTCGTCGCACTAGTTCAGGTCCGAGCAGCTCTCAGTTCGGATGATTAGGTCAACGGAAGTGTGGTGGTATACATAGTTTATCGAGTGTCAGCTGGAAGCGCTGGGTTACGATGAAGACGACGCGTCTGCCTCCGACTCTTCCTCTTCCCCATCTTCCCCTTCCTCCTCGTCTGACTCTTCCTCCTCGCCGCCCTGCCCCTCTTCCCCCTCTTCCTCCTCTTCGTCTTCGTCTTCGTCATCATCATCGTCGTCATCGTCTTCCTCACTTTCCTCCTCGTCCTCGTCCTCCCCTCCCTCAACCCCCAAAACCTGCTCCAAAACCCCAACCCTCCCAAAAGGCCTCCACCCCCCAAACACCAAGCTCCCCCCGGGACCCTCCCACCGCCCCCTCTCACTCTCCCCCCTGACCCCCTCCACAAGCCGTCCATACCCCCTCACGAGCCTCTTCAGAGCGGTCCTGTTAACCCGCGTGGCGAGAGCGGGCGGGAGGGACGCGAGCCGTGGAGGCGAGAGCGGGGTGGGGAGGGAGAGGTAGGATGCGAATGTTGCGAGGGTCGTGGGGAGCGCTGCGGGGGACGTTGCGGGGAGGCGGGACAGCGGGGTCTGTGTCCGTGCGTTAGCGAATGGGCGAAGCGCAAGGGTAATAGATAGCAAAGGCACGAAGGAGAGAAAGGGGGGAAGGAAGGGAAGAGGGAAACAGACGTACAGCTGGGTCTTTCGTCTCGAGCGTGTGTATCGCGTCGTACAGACCGGATTCTCTTAGCACGGTCTCGGTCTGTGGGCCGCATGCAAGTCAGCCATGATGGTGTGGGGAAGCGCTAAAAGGTGGACTTACATGTTCGTCTGATAAGGACACAACTCTCTCCTCGATAACTCCCCGCACAGCGTCCCTCTTCTCGTGCGTGAACACGAACGGCTCGAGCACGCTCTAAACAATACCGTCAGACACACGATCCTCGCCCAACGACACCTCAAACCCGCCCAAACCCAAACCCAAACCCAAACCCAAAACACACACGCACCTCAAGATAACACAAACAATTCAACACGAAAACAGCCCCATCCCACCCCAGGCGCACCCTCGCTTTCTCCTCCGCCCCCGCCCCAACAGCAGCGACCATAGGATCGACCATGATATCCAATATCCTGTCTATATCAGCCGTCGTGCCCGGTTCCCCGCGCGCAGACCCGTCAAGAGACGATTCGTACACCTGCAAGATCTCCCGTAGGCGCTGGGCGTGGTCGAGGATAGAGGGGGGCGGGGAGAGGGAGGGGTCGGCGGGGTCGAGCGGGATGCGGAGGAGCGCGCGGCCTTGGGCTTCGATAGAGTCGAAGAAGGATTTGTACGAGGCTGATGTTATCCTAGAATACACACACC
The DNA here is from genome assembly GCA_000827185.1 of Hydnomerulius pinastri MD-312. Classification (NCBI taxonomy): domain Eukaryota; kingdom Fungi; phylum Basidiomycota; class Agaricomycetes; order Boletales; genus Leucogyrophana; species Leucogyrophana pinastri. Next base: position 77,185 of record KN839882.1, on the reverse strand, counting down.
GCGGTTAACGAACGTAGAATGCGTGCGCGCGGGGACGTAGGGCGGGGGTGTATAGGAGATGATACGATACGTACTCTTGGAGCGTCTGGGAGAGCAGGGACCGTGCCCCGATCGTGCGTTGCATAGTGAGCGTATAGTACTGCAGCAGACCTGCGATCTTGTACGACGTGATACTCCTCTCCTGCGATCTCACAGTCTGCATAACCCGGACCTGCATAGTAAGGGGAGGCGTCCGTCAGTCGCCGATCCACCACCAACCACCGAATAGCTAGAGCGAGAGGGAGCGGGAGAGAGCGGGTGTGTGAGATAGAGCAATCGTCCTCACCTTGAGCGGCACACAAAGCTTCCCCACAACCTCATCCAACAGCTCGCCAACCCACCCCTCCTCCTCGCTCCCCCCAAACGTCCGCGCTTCCCCGACCATCCGCCCGTGCGCCGTGCCGCCCAGCCCAAAGAGGCTCTCGAGAAACTCGTACTCTGCCGCGATCCCCTGGTGCACCCACGCGAGCATGTCCCCGATGTACCGCAGCGGGTCGTGTGCGTGGAGCTCGATGGGGCGCGGGAGGCCGGACGGGCCGCCGCGGGTTAGGGCGGTGAGGAAGAGGTTGAGGAGCGTAGTTTGGCGGGATTGGGAGAGGAGGGTGAGGGCGTCGCTGTTGGTTTCGAACGGGAGTTTGGGGATCAGAATGTGTGGAGTGCGTGGGCGAGGGAAATGGAAATAGGAAAGGGAAAGGGAAAGGGGCTTACGATAACAGATCGGGCCGCTGCGCGAGCCTGCGCACGGCCTCGCGCATCGTCGGGCTCACTTCGAGCGAGGTCGTTTCTTCCCGTCCGACCCTGCGGAACTCGAACGCACACCAGCGGTGTATCTTTTCGTAGCCCTGTTCGAGGTAGGACGAGGTCGTGGACATTATGTCCATGCTGTGAGCGGTGCAAGTTAGACGAGAAAGGGGTTGGGAATGAGGAGTGCGCACCCGGCCTTGGTGGGGCCCTCTTCGCCCGCCATGAGAACCCTGCAGTCACTCCGAATCCGCTCCGTCTTGTCCATAGCGTTGAAGAAGCGCGATCCGAGAGAAACGTCCCGCGAAGTGATAGCTTCCACTTCTGCGTCACTCAAGGTGAAGCGGTCAAGGAAAAGCAAGACGATCGATTTTCGCGTCTCCACTTCTTGTCTTTTTGTGCGCCGCGGTTAGGTGCGGGTTGGCGCGTGAGCAGGTGGGTATGGGGGGTAAACACGGAGAGAATGATACGCACCTCTCGAGACGGAGGCCCTCGGCCTGATCGAGCAACGACCGACTCGATTCCTCCGTCGCCTTAAGCTGCCCCTCCGCCTCCTCACAGCACGCCCTCATATCGTTTACCAGCCTCTCCAGCTCGTCCAGTTTCTGCAATGCAAATCAGGACGACGCGCCTCGACGATCGGTGGGAGCAGACGCACCTGGTCAACTTTTTCGAAGGCGTGGAGGAAGTGGTGCGAGCCTTGGGCGAGTTTGGTCTCGAGGTCGCGTTGGAGGTTCTTGCGTGCGCGGGAGGCTGTTTCGTTGGGTGCGTCCGGGGGGTCGTTGGCGCTAACATCGTTCTGGGATGTTGTCGGCGCCTTGGGAGAATCTAGGTCGCTCCAGTCGTCGTCATCTTCATCGTCGTCCTTCACCCTTGGATCTTGTTCTCGGGGCGGGTTGCCGGTGAGGGCGCTGTGGGTTGCTCCACCACCGCTATACAGCTCCGAAAGAGTCTGGAGGGCCTCGGTGGTAGCCTGATCCGTGAAATTTGTTCCTAGGATCTTGCGTAGTCTGAGTGTTATCGGGTTGCGAGAGGACGAGGATGCAGAGGGTTGGGTGCTGGCATTTCTGGTTGAGATGCTTGGAGAAGGGGAGGATACGCGGAAAGACATGGCTGCTGGACACGTAACGTCGCGTCTGCGATTGCTTAGGAGTTGTCAGTACTCCAACTTGAAGGTCCAAATCAAAACTCGCGTCAACCATGCAAAAGTCCACGGTTGGATAACATTGCTGTTCCTCAGGCATCGAGACTCGTGATTAACGGTATTACATGGAAGTACAGTATCCACGTCCACAAGCGACCACGACATAGCTATCTAGTCCGACCTCGTCGTGTGCACAAGACCCCACTCTGTGCAATCTGGCAGGCCCCGCCTCCCCAGACTTGGCGTTAGCTTGAGATGCACATGTGGGCCTTACACCTCCTTTCTTCGGATCTGTGCTCTTTCGTGGGTGTATGTACCACGAAGCCTGTCCCAATCCCCGCCCAACAAGGCTCCAAAGGCTCCCAACAAAAGCTCCCAATCTCCCCATCTTCGTCTCGCGGTCGAATTGGCTGGATTGAGGCGGCGATGGCTTGCTGCAAGATTGACTAGCGCTTGGTTGGCCGTCACGAACGGATGATCCATCTTCCAACTTCCGAACCGAGCTCAAAGTTGTGCTCAGACGCTGAATCAAAATTTGTGCGGCATACCCCAAAGGTCAAATTTCAGATCTGCATCGCGGTGGCACAGCCAACCTTGATTCCAACTATCAAGTTTTTAAGCACTGAGCGGCTTGATGGAGGAATTCGAAATCATCAGCGAGAACATACTAACTGATCTCCGCCCCAGACGGTCTAGTAGTGGCCACTGACCCAATACAAGACTTATACAGGGCTCTAGCGGGTGCCAAAGGTTCCCGTGTGGTCAGTCCACGTCCATGGTTGCCACTGGTTGGTTGGAGCATGTGCTATGTGCGTGCGGTGAGTGCCTGAAACGTTCGCGTCTAGGTTCTCTTATATCTGATAGCTATTCCTGCGCCAGTACAAATGAACGCCACTGATTCAAGTGCTGATCTTCGAAGGCTGTGATGCCATAGCTGGGCGGTGGTTCCCTACGGTGCGGGTGGCTCGTATCGGTTGTCGAAGCGAGGGAAGTAGCTTAGCAGGTTTCCTAGTGCCATTTTCAGTGGCCTGCAACTCTATGCCCGAAAGATGATCATGGGTTTGTCTGCGCCGGCTGGCTCTGTTGATGATCAGAGATTTGTGATATTTTTCCCTCTCTCCCTCCTTGCTGGCCCTCATATAAAGGTGGCAACACCCTTCCGTGGAATGTAGCGTTCGCAGTCAAGGGAGATACCATTCCCAATATGTCATCGAACTCGACGATAGGTGTGCCCGGGGCCATACCTTTACCACCACCAGGGATGAACTATCTGGCTATCATTGACGAGTCGTTGCCATTCCTTATGATTGGCGCAACCATGGGCGCCGTCTTGTTCGCCATGCTTTTGGCCCTCGTGTTCTTTTCGACGCCGTCAATGAGACTCAAGCCAATCTTCATCCTCAATGTCATTGCTGTGTGGCTCGGGATCTCCGGTGCGATTCTTGTGGTATATATGGAGGTTCGTAGTCCTCCTTTCCTTCTCGAATCAAATCAGGGAGTGCTTAGACGTGCTGTAGTCACAGACACTCAAATCCCCGTCCATGTCGCTACCACCCAGCTTATTCATCACATATGCCGTCGTCGATTCTATCACACCTCTGCTCGCGGACTGTGTCCTTCTTCTTCGTCTCGTCGCAGTTTACCCCCGCCAGCGAACTCCGCGCTACGTCTGGCTCACCATCATAGGTGTTCCCGTAGCAGTGAAAATTGGACGCTTCATCAACATCGTCTTCTACTTGGTTCATCAAACACAAAACATCGATACGGTTGTGACGTCACGGACAGGTGTCGGGGCTGCCTCGATGGTGCTAACTGTTCTTCCAAATGTCAAGATTGAATGGATTATCCAAGTTTTTGACGACTTGTCAGTTTGCGTCCCAATTCATGTTCCCCCCAGTCATCTTGACACTTTTGAAGGTTTTCCTCGGGTCTCTTTCTGTGGCGTGTCTACACTGAGGGTGTTTTCAAACCCGGTCGTGAGTACTCTAGTCTCCGTATTTTTGGGTTTTTGGTTCAGAACTCATCTTGAATATAGAATCCGTCTCTGAAAAGGTCAACCAACTCTTCTGGATCTCAACATACAACTTCGTGTTCCCCGTCCTTCTCAGTCTCGCCCAGATCATCGTATACACGATCAACGAAGACAAGTACTACCTCATCGCACTCTATATCGAGCAGGCCAACTTCTATTTCACCATCATGGGGCTGGTCTTTGCGACTGTATGGGCTGCGGAAAGCAGATGGGAGGATAGTCGGTTTGTGGGACGTCCGATGGCTGGTCAGCTGTCGACCGCCCGCTTTGCGCCCGGGGCCAGGCGGTCGGGTCAGAAGCGGGAGTCTGGGCAGGTGCTGGAGTTCGTCCCTGCGCCAAACGAGTCGATGCATTCTGTTGCTGGTGAGTCTGCTGTGTCGTCAACACCGCCGCGGAAGCCTACGGACAGAAGTAGAATGATTGAGAATAGTGGCGAAAAGGAGTCTGCAGCTGTTTGACTCCTTGGGAGGCAGCTTGCTAGCAGCAGTCTGTACTTATATATTGACATAAAAACAGCAGTTATTTATGCAATCCTGAGACACCCCTCGCGACTACTGTTCCATAGTGAGGCAGCTGGGCCTTGACCATGTCTACAAGACTCAAGAGTCACTGGGTTTGGGCGAAAAGAGACTGTATAACCACGCACGGTGCACCCAATTGCTCGGTATGAGTGCAAAAGCACGCCTAGTGCGGAAGTGCATAGGGCGTACCTGAGGGATCATCGGCAGCGGGTTTGTCGGATGTGGTTGGTTGGGTTAGAATTGGAACTGTGAGACCGCTTAGGTTACTCGTCATATTTGTACCTTTGTGGATGGCGCAAATTGGAGCACTGAACGACGTCGCGCGTCCATAGTTAGAGTAACATCAGAGTAACATACTGAGGGGTCAAGCATGAGGCCTGGAGTCCATGTCCCGCTACCAAATGTTCCTAATCCCTCTTCCTGTCCTTTCCCCTCCTGGCCGCCCTCCACCCCAGCGTCCAAATAGCACTGAGCACCCCCATAGGCGGCATCAGCCAACTAACCACCCACCCCCACCCAACCGCCCTATCCAGCCTGCCCACAGCTGCCGCCACTTCGCCCTCCAACTCCGCCAGTGAGCCCGAGTTATCGATGACGATGTCTGCATATGCGATTTTGGACGATATTGGTGCTTGTGAGGAGAGACGGGAGTGTGCTTCAGTGGGGGTGGAATTGTCACGGGTCATTAATCGTTGAAGCTGGAGCTCAGGGGAGCTGACGGCGGGCGTAAGTCAAGCAGTCAAACGCACAGCCTCTGGAGCTCACCAATAAACCAGAACCACTGTGCCCATCCACTTCCAAAGCCCGCCCTCGATCAAGAGCGGCACGTCCACCACGACCATTTTCTCCCCCCTCACCCACGCTTTGAGGACACGCCATGCGATGGCGCGGGTGACAGCGGGGTGGACGATAGCGTTGAGCTTGTGGCGGAGGGAGGCGTCGTTGAAGATGATGGAGCCGAGCTTCTTGCGATCGAGGGAGCGGGTTCGCCAGTCCGAGGAGGGTGAGTGTGGGTCTGATGCGGGGAGCAAGACGCCGTCCCCGAACACCTTCACGATGTCGCGGAGGCCCTTCGTACCGGGCTCGACTACCTCGCGCGCTAAGACGTCGGCGTCGATGATGGGGATTCCGTGGGATGCGAGGAGGGTGGAGACGGTGGATTTTCCGGTTGCAATTCCGCCTGTTAGACCGATTACTGGGGGGGTTGAGCGAGGGTGGGTGGAGATGGGGAGATGCAAGTACCGAGCATGTCTGGTCTTTGTCTCGTGTGTAGCGTTGGTTAGGGTTGTATGGGTCTTGGGTGCAAATACGAGGGTATAACCACAGCGTATGCAAGTGGCAGGCCGTTGACGTCGCTGCGGCTGTGGCCCTGCACATGAAGTTAGCGCCCGCTGCGCCGAGTGCAATCTTTCTCACGGTCTAGGTGGCAGTCTTGCCGACAAACTTTCCTTCAATCCCTTGTTTTGCTTCCACCACCTCCATCCCCGACTTCACAACTTCATACGGTACATCAACCCTCCCACAAAATGGCAAAGAAGAAGAATAAGCAGGTATGTTAGCCCTCTCTTTTGCTTGTGTCAGGCTGATGGATTGATGCGATTTTTCTGATATTGTAGGTTATCAGGCCGTGGTGCTGGTACTGCGAGAGGGAGTTTGAAGATGAGAAAGGTACGTTCCTCTCTCCTGTCCTCTCTGACAGAACGACGCTCACTCGTCTGCTCAGTTCTCATGCAGCACCAAAAAGCGAAACATTTCAAGTGCAACATGTGTCCGAGACGTTTGAACACCGCTGGTGGTCTTGCAGTGCATATCCAACAAGTGCATAAACTCGAACCTGAAAAGTGAGTGGTATATCCCATCGAATTTTGTTTGTTCCTCACTCTCCTTTTTGCTTTCCCTGCCTCGCCTTCGCCTTCCCCGGCTGGGATGGGTCCTCCGTGGCCGTGTTGGGTATGGAGTGGATCTCTTCGGTCTGGGTGGCATCTTAGCCCCGGCTGTCGGAGATTGCACTCGGGGTTGCTGCATGGTCCTTGTGCTTGCCGCAGGCTCCATGTCCCAAGCTCGGGCTCAGGGGCCTGAGATCGGGGGCGTTGCGGTGGCAGCTGGGGGGTTGCGGGGGGCTTTTGGGGGGTGGGTGGGGTTTCTGTGGGGTTGGTGGGTTGGTTGTTGGGGTTGGGGCTGGGGTTGTGGGGGTGTCTGGGGCTGTGGCGCGGTCTTTTGCGGTTCCCCCCACGGTTGTGCTGCCCGGGCTGCCGGTTTTTTGCCCGGGGTTCCTGGTGTTTGGGCTGTGGTCCCCCCGTCTGGGGTTTCTGCCCGGTGTGCCTGGTTTTTGTCCGTTGTTCCTGGTTTTCCTGCGTTCTTCGGGTGGGTTCCGGGGTGGGCGGGTTCGTTTCCCTGTGGGGTTTCTCGGTTTGCTTGGTTTTTTCCCTGTGTGCGTGGTTTCCGTTCTGTGTCTGTGTTTGCTGTTTGTTTCCTGTTGTTTTTGTTTATTTTCTGATGCCTTCCCTCGTGTTTCGCCCTGCCCCCGCCGGGTTTGCTCTGCCCCCGCGGTGTCTTCTCCCCCGGTGTGGTCTCTTCCTTCCCTGTGTGTGTCCTCGGTTCCCTCCTGGCGTTCCCTGCTCCCGGTGCGTTTTTCTTCGCGGGGTCTGGTTCGTCTTTGCTGGGTGTGCCTCCTCTTTCTGGTTCGGGGCTGGTTGCGCACTGGGGGGGGACGGTTGCGGGCGGGGTCCACCCGCCGGCTCCCGGTCGTGCCCCGGTACTGCGCGGACAGCGCGCGGCGCTTGTTCTTCGGTCGTTGTTTTTGGCGCGGGTTTGTGGGCGGTTTATGCGGCGTTTGGGGATGAGGTGTGGGTGTGGTATTTTGTTGCTTGTTTGTGGCTTTTTGTTTTCTTTTTGTTTTTTCCTTTTTTTTCCCTTTTTTGGCGTTATCTACTTTCTGTGTTGTTTCGTTCTGGGTGAGTTTGTGATGGCTGATGGTTTTTTCGATTTTGTAGGAAGAAAAACGGGCGCATACGACTCGATATTACTTTTTCAAGGATTCTACGAATACGGGGGACGTGGGTTCTTCTTCGATAGCTGGCTCGGGACCAGAGGGTGCTCCAAGCGCGGGCGGAGAGGAGACGAGGGGGAAGAAGCGGGCCAGGGCTGAGGATTTCCTCTAGGGCGGCGGGGTTCAGCGCAGTAGGCGAGGATGCGAGAGATCGACGACGCAGGAGACTTTCTTATCAGTCCGTCCCATCCACCTGCTTCCTCCTGTGCAGCGCACCCGCACTCACCTCGCTCTTTTTTGGCTCTGTCTGGGTTTTTTTTTTGCCTCAGTTGGACGCTGCTCCGCCGTGGGAGGTGACGGTACGGAAGACCCATTTCGTTATCCGCTTTTTCTCGTCTCATAACCCTAGCGTATAAGATGTATTACGGTCGGTCTATTCTCTTTTATTTGTTTTTTTGTGCGTTATGTCCTCCCCTTTTTTGTGCGTTGCCCTCCCCATCTCGTTTATTCACGTTTGAACGACGGTATGTCCTGTCTATCGATAAAAAGTTTCTTTTTTTCCCTTTCTGTGCAAAAAGTCTAAAGGTTCGTCTGAATATATTTTGTGTTTGGAGACATTTTGGGGGTTGGGATACCTGTAAGTGGAACATTGAGCTTGCGATACAGGTATAGGAGTCCACGAATTCAGGTCTGGGATGCGAGGAATTGAGGAAGGCGGGGCATGAGGTGAGGTGAGGGTTGGTCGACACGCTGTTGCGAGCGCAGGTGGTAGGCTCGCCGTTTACGGTGTCCTAGCATCCGTATGTAGGATTTGTAAGTAATCTAGGGGCATGGTATTATCACTTGGCGCAAGGTTGGGCTGGTCGCGTCCGTGGGCTTGGACCTCTGTGTTACTGTGGGCGGTTCAGGAAGACTAATAATGCAAAGCTCGAGATAGCCTCGAGGTGCAACCGCCGGTGAAATGGGAGGGAAGCGGAACGCCTTGTACTAACCCCCCTGCGTAACCCCCCTTCCGTATTACATAATAACACACCGAATCGAGCGCTCAACAACACCGACGAATTTCAGGCCTAAGCATTGCTCGTTGGCTCTTGTCCACTCCGACCCGGGAACACCAAACCACGCACTTCCTCGACCTCAACGCACGCACGGCGCACCACCAACAACAAGGGCCAGTACCATCCAGTTTCGTAAAAAGGGTATAAAAGGTACACAAGAAGGAAAGAAGAAAGAAAGAAAGGAACGAGGAACATTGATAATGCCAACCGCAACGATCAACGGTATAACACCACCCTCTTCTGCTGCAACCGCAAAGGCCATTAAATCCAAAAACCAGCTACGCCGCGCAAAGGCAAAGCAGAAGAAGGCTGCTTCGACCGCTGGGGAGGATACGCCTGTGCGTGTTTTCCTTTCTTTTGTTTGTTTTCGGTGATACTGTGTTCTGGCTTTTCTTTCGTCTTTGACTTGCCATTCGTTTGGGGTGTGAGAGTGTGCGGAAACTGACGCTTACGGTGCGCGCACAGGAACTGAATGGCGGTGGAAAGCTGAACGGGGAGTACGCTGAGCGGCTGGCTGTGGATGAGGATGTAGAGTACGTGATTGAGCGGCTGGATGTGAAAGACCCAGCCCTCGAGGCTTTTTCCGACATCTTTGCCAAGTTCCAGGCTCCCACCGCGTACACCGAGGTACGTCTTTCCCCTTCCCCTCCCTGCTCCCGCTCCACACCATCCTTCTCCTGACTCTTCGATACCGCCCCTAGACGAAAGACACCGAGCCCAGTAAAGGCGAGGTGATCTACTCCGACGACGACATGGCCTCAGACGACGACGCCGGCTCCGACACCTCAACCACGAAAAAGAAACCCCTCTCCAAGAAAAAGCAGCGCAAGCTCGCACGGCTCACGATCGCCGAGCTCAAGCAGCTCGTCTCGAAGCCCGAAGCCGTCGAGTGGACGGACCCGACGGCCGCCGACCCGCGCTTGCTCCTCCACCTCAAGTCGCACCGCAACACCGTCCCGATCCCGGCGCATTGGAGCGCGAAGCGGGATTATTTGCAGGGGAAGAGGGGCATTGAGAAGCCGCCGTTTCAGCTGCCGAGCTATATTGCTGATACGGGCATTGCGACGATGCGGGATGCGGTCAAGGAGAAGGAGGCTAATATGTCGTTGAAGGCGAAGACGAGGGAGAGGGTGCAGCCGAAGATGGGGAAGGTGGATATCGATTATCAGAAATTGCACGATGCGTTCTTCAAGTTTGCCACGAAGCCGGTTGTGACGAGCTTTGGGGAGATGTGAGTCTGCTCGATGTTATTGTTTGTGCGCATGGATTGACTCGTGGTGTCGTGGAACAGGTACTATGAAGGGAAGGAGTTCGAGACGTCGTTGAAGGAGAAACGGCCGGGGGACTTGTCCCCTGAACTCGTTGAAGCACTCTCGATCCCCCCGCTCGCTCCTCCCCCGTGGCTAATCAGCATGCAACGTTTCGGTCCTCCGCCCAGCTATCCAACGCTGCGGATACCAGGTCTCAACGCGCCTATACCGGAGGGCGCACAGTGGGGATTCCATCCGGGTGGGTGGGGCAAACCGCCGTTGGATGAGTATAATCGGCCGCTCTACGGAGATGTGTTCGGTGTATTGCCAAAAGTGAGCGATGCGAATGTGAGTCGAGTCTTGTCCCTTTTATGAGGCGCCGGTCTCTGATCTGTACATACTCAGGTCGGCGAACCGGTTGATAAAGAACCGTGGGGAGAACTCGAGCCTGAAGAAGGTAGTGCATTCAATTGTTCCTTGGCTTTGTGTGACATGTTACTTATAATTTATCTGCAGAAGAAGAAGAGGAAGAGGAAGAAGAGGAGGAGGAGGAGGAGGAGGAAGGTACTGAGCAACCTGCCCCGACCGACGGCCTTCAGACACCTTCAGGTCTTGAAACACCCTCTGGGCTTACCTCCGTCGTATCCACCGTCGCCGGGGGCCTCGAGACGCCCGATTTCCTCGAGTTGCGCAAGAACACTTCGAGGGAAAGGGAGAGAGGGGAGGAGGGCCCGAGGTCGTTGTACCAAGTCGTTCCGGAGAAGCAGACGAGCGTGCGGGGGCTTATGGGGAGCGAGAGAGGGTACGATGTTTCGGGTGTTGCTGGAGGTGCACCTATACCTGTGTTGGGCGACGAGAGAGGGACCAAGGTGCGTTTCTCTCTGTTATCTGGCGTGAAACCGGGTTCTGATTGGAATGTGTTTTCGTTATCACAGCGAAAAGCGAATGGCGTCGATATATCGCTGGACGCTGCAGAGCTCGAAGGTCTCTCGGAGGACGAACTCCGTCGGAAATATGACCAGCACTCGCGCGGTTCGGCTGGTGTCGCGGGGTCCAAAGAGGACTTTTCGGATATGGTTGCGCAGGAAATGGCGAAGAAGAAGCAGAAGATGGATAAGGAACGGGAAATGAAGAAGGGGAAGGAGTTCAAGTTCTGATCGCTTTTGGACTTGTGCGGTGGCTTGTGGTCGGAACCGGTGCTTTACTGTGCTTCGATGCGTGTTCTTTGTTTCTTGTCCATCGTCCATGGACCTGTGCGTATGTCTGTTTGATTGATGCTGGGCTTGTGTTGGGTTGTCCCATATTTTATTTCATTTCATCAAAGCGTTGCGGTTCCTCGGCGTCGTGATCCCACCCCACTTCGCCAAAAGCTTTCTCCATTTCGACACATTGTCGGTGTCTGTCGGTGTCACTATCATCAGGGAAGGCACGAGAGGTGCACGGAGAATGACGAATTGCGAGACACGGTTGTACCGGTTACCCAAGGACAAATGACCCAAAAATGATGGTGATGTGCGAGTGATGCGCGGCGCCTTAGCTTTATGAAATACGGGTGTGTGAAGCGTGATGGCAAGGTCGAGTAGGCTGTGCATTTGGGCGTCTATGGGATAAGGCCCTGTTTCTTTTACTAACTTTTTCCTGGTGGTTAGTCGAAACGAAACGCTGGACTTGCTCGTGCCGCAGACGAAAAAAGCGAGCGAGCGGTGATGAACTGAGTTTGAGCAAGGCACGCGGCGTCTACGATACATACCTTCACAGCTCACAGCTCACAGCGAAACCAACCTTGCACAAGGCTATAGCTATTCCTGCCTCGTTCCCCTTCCTCTCGTTCCTGGCCTCTCTTGTACATCGTATCACACAACCCTTGTTCAATTTCGCAAGTGCAAGGACCTCAAGGACTCGACTCACACGCATAGCGCAGTACTCGAGAAATGTCGAATGTGAAGATGTGCGTCCTCCATTCCCGTCCGCTATGACCGCCAGCTCACCGCCTTCTCGCTCTTATCCAGCGCTCTCCAACCACCGCCCAACGTCGACTTCGTAGTCGGTGAGTCATCCATCCCACTCCTATTCCATACCTTTTCCTGGGTCGGATGAAGTATGTTTCTGATGAAGTTGGTCTGCGATGATTAGGCTATCCTGGTATCCCTCCTGGTGCGAGGGATCGTCCCCAGGCTGCTGTTAAAGGCGTATGTGGCGCTTTGTTCTGAACGTCTTTTTGATTCTTTTCTGACTGGTCTTTTGGTTCCTTTCTTTCTATCGTGCTCGTTATCCATTCGAATCCAATCCCACATCCGAAACTATCATCCTCCACACCAATCGCCATCGCCATCACTCATCCTACCCTGCTAAACCCACTTCAACCCACCAAACAGGCCGTCGAAGTCCGTGTAGGCCCCTCAGGCGCTAAAGCCAAATGGGTGCGCGTAGAGCTTAAGAAGATCGAGACTCTCCCCGGGGGCGGTCAAGCCAACTCTTACTTTGACCATGTCGGTCCCAGTCCGATATCGCTTTGGCAATCGAGTGAGGATTATGGGGTTTTGCAATCTGTGAGTTTCGTTTTTTTTTTGTGTTTGGAGTTCTTTCACTTCCTCGGTTTTGGAATGGGTGGATAGTCCTACAAACCTCAACCCTGGCTGCGCTTTCTTTCATGTTCTGTCTGCGAGCACCATGCTGACCATGCTCGTTTCGCCTGTTGACAGCAAGACTTTCCCTTCTTGATTCGGATACCAGAGTCAATACCTCCCAGTATCGCGTTGGAGAGAGGCGGTGAGGCCAAATCACCTCAACGCACATTCTGATCCTCAAATCATCTCTTCCGCAGCTGGCATCCGGTACGAGCTCGTCGCAACAGTATGTACGCTTGGCAAAAAGTGAGCAATCCCCTCCCATCACAATACCTCAACCTCTCATCCTCACTCCCCAGGGGCTTCTTCCGCCGCCGCAAAACAGCGATCATCTCCCAAGCCACAACAATCATAGTCGACAAACACGAGCTCCACTCCACCTGGCCCGTCTACTCCCAGCCCGAATCGCGCTCCGTAACCCAAGACGGCGTCCACCTCACAGTCGAGCGCGCCCGCACATGCTACGGCCCCGGCGACCGCGTCTCCGTCATGGCCATCCTTAAATCCGACTCCGTACAGCCCGTTATCCTGCGCGGCTTCGAGTTCACGCTGAAAGAGACGACGATTTTCAGGGCGGGGCCGCAGGCGACTGCGTCTGCCAAGAGGAGCGGGCCGCAGGTGAAAACTGCTAATATCGGGGAACAAAAGGTTCCGTTGAATGTGACGCTTTATGGGGGCACGCAACATAAAGCGGAGGTGGGGTGTTTGATCCCTAATACGCATACGACGACGTCCTTGAATGCGGCGAGGCATATTGATATTACGTATGTCATTGTCGTGAGGGCGTGGATTGGGTCGATGCAGAGCGTGACGATGGAGTTGCCAGTTATCGTTTCGAATTGGCCGAGGTGGGTTGCCTGCGCTTCTTCGAGGCTCCATTCGATCAGAGCTGACACTGGTTAAAATCTCTTACAGGAATGTTTCAGAAGAAGCTGTCCGGTTCGTCGATGTGATGTGCTTATAAATGGACTACCTCTTTACTTACCACCCCCATCCAGACGCATCGGAGTAGCCCCGAGTCTCTGCATGACATCTCCCTCCAGCCCAGCAGCAACAGTCCCCATCACAACGTCCACGTCCACCCGGCCCCTCACAGGCGACTCAGCCCACCACAGCATTACCGACTTCAGCAACTTCTCCTCCGGTCGTGGGCCACTCGTCCCGCCTAAACAGTCCGTGCAGTATAGCACGGCCCCGGTTGGACATAACGGGTCTGCGGGACGCGGGGATGAGCTGGAGGTAGATGAACTGGGGGAGCTGGGGTATGGTCGTGGTACCAAAGCAACAGGAACGATCGATCACCCCGGGTACGGTTCTTCGAACGCCCAATCACACACTCCAGGGCTTGGGGGTATCGCAGAAGACGGCTCAGCGGGCGCGGCGGGGGGCATCGAGGCCCGTCCGTCCGTCACTGGCTCGGGGGGAGGAAGACGAAGACGACCGAGCGCCACTGGGCAGCAGCAGTCGCAGAATAGGTTCACGATTACTAATATCAGCGAGAAGGATGCTGCGGAGGGGATCAATGCGCAGACTCCGAGGGCGTCGCCTGGTACGCCTCCTTCTGCTGGGCGTCCGGGGAAGTCATGGCCTACTGCGGAGGACGAGAAGAAGCAGTTGTATGAGAACGCTGTGGCGAGGGTGCAGAAAGTTCAGGGGACTGCTGCAGTGGTGAGCACGACGTCTCTCAATGAGGTCAGTAGTCATCCCATTTCTCTACCGCGCACGATCTGATGAAAACGAAATGATATCAGCCCCAGACTCCACCCGCAACCACCACCACGACGCCCAAAAAGACCAGGGTCTGGCCAACAGCCGAAGACGAGAAAGTGCGACTGTACGACAAGGCTCAAGCCACCGCCAAACGTACCCAAGCATACGGCGCCTACTCGCCTTCCATTCACAGTCGCAGCAGCTCCGAAGCCAACGCCTCGGTGGCCCGCGACAAACCTTCCTCCAGCGCCATACCCGGTTCCTCCGCAGGCCCAGGACCCGCAATCTCAGCAGGCGCAGCGCTCTATCAACAAGCCGTCTCTTCCATGGCCAAAGCCTCCAACCCCAACTCTAACGCCTCCGCGGGTGCCTCCTCGCGGACTCCTCCCTCGCCCCCGTCCTCAGGTTCAGGCACACGAAGCATCCCTCATTATCCCTCCGCCGAAGAAGAGAAAGCTGCGCTCAAACGTTACCACGATGCTAAACTCGCCGTTGACAGGAACCAGAACACCCAGTACGCATCTCGGGAGGGTATCTCGTCATCGTCCTCCTCAGCCCCGGCAGGTGCGGCGCCTATATCCTACGATACGCTCTACCCCCAGAACACCGGGGGAGGCGCTGGTGGGTCAAGTCAGGCAGGCGGCTCTGATATGCCTCCTCCGTTCGAGTCGGGTAGTGCCGGTGGTCAACCGCAGTACGTGAACGAAAAGGAGAGGTTGAGGAGACAGTATGAGGCTCAGGACGCTGCTGCTCTTGCGCAGCAGGGGTCTTCGGTGCAACTCCATTCCATCCCTTCCTACACCGCACAGACGCCTGCGTATGATGCTCCGCCTCCGCCTATGGAGGGTGGGAGTGGGCTTTCGGAGAAGGAGATTCTGAGGCGGAGGTACGAGGAGCAGGATGCGGCTGCGTTTGCTCAGCAACAAATGTCGCCCCCTCAGCCACCTCCACCGCGCGTCAACGGCACGCGCGCGCCGCCTGTTCCGCCCGTCGCGAACGGCTTCAGGCCACTGACGGCCGCTGAGGAGAAGGCACAGCTCAATGCGCGGTATGCGGCTGAGGAACGGGCGGCCAACGGGATGAGCAATGGGAACGGGTTCGCGCCGCACCCCTATGCGAACGGCGCTTCTTCGAGCGCGCCGCCGCCGCCTCCGCCCCTCATGCCGCGTCCCCCGGTGGAATACATCCATGAGACGCAGCAAGAAGACCTGCGTGGGCGATTCTACGATGCCGCCGGGGTGGACGAAGGGCTGGACGGTCTCCCGTCCATGCATTCTTCGCCGTCGCTTCTGAATCCCCACATCGACATCCGACCGTTCACGCCGTTCGATGCCGGGTTTGGGTATGAGTCCGGCACCCCGTCTGTGCACGGCCGGCCTCCTCCCCCACCACCACCCCCACGGAACTGATCCTTTTTCGCTCTCCTCATCTTCTTCCATCTCATCTTTTCATGCATCTTTTTTTTATATCTTTCCACCAATCGTGGTTCTACTCGTCGTCGTTCCTTTGTCCACTTTTTCTTCTTACTCACCCGTCACCCCTCTTGCCTGACACGCATCATAAGAATGTGGAAACGGGAAATAATATCTATTGATTCGGCTGCTTTCGTACATTTTTGAGAAATAACTACAGTACTATGACAAGAAGGGCTGTAAACTAATGACACATATGCAGGATAGCTAACAGTACCAAGTCAGTCGATCAGTCAGTTACACAATACACCCCACACCCACACACTCCCTTATCCCCCTACTCCCAATCCCAATCCCAGGCCCCCTATTCCCCATGGTATTTATCCAAATATCCCCACGTTTTCCCTGTTTACCTCTTTCTTTTACTCTTGGTACCCGTTATTGATGATGACGATGTCGTCGTAGCCTGTTGCTGTTGGTTCGAATACGTATTTCCAGCGTCTGAAATAACATCTGATTTGCGTTTCCGACCGCGTGCTTGACCGCCTACACTCCCAGAGTTGGAGGCCATGTTGAGGATGGACGAGCCGTGTAACTGACCGTGCGCGGGCGGGCCGAGGTCGTTCCCGTCTTGCGAAGCGACCTCGTCGAGGAAGGCGTGGAGTTGCTCGGACGATGCGTTGGGGAGCTTCGATGATGTCTCGGAGGATGCGACGACTGCGGGGTCGAGCCGCTCCGCGAGTCTATCAAGGTCCCCGTCGTCCTCGCTCGCACGCGGCATGTCCATCAAGAACGAATCAAAGTCGAAATCTTGCCCGCCAACAGATGGGAACATGTCTGCTCCTCCCGTGCCTCCGCCGTCGCCACCAACACCATCTACAGGCTGGGGTAGAGATGTGTCGAGCGACGTGGGGTCGATTCCGAGAGACTGGATGAGCGACTGGATATTGGACTGTAGCTCGTCGACATCGTTGGTGATCTCTGCTGCACTCCGATACGTCTTCTGGAGCCTCTCATCATGGTTTTCAAACGGGACGAGTTGGTCCCCTTCCGGAGGACCCCCTAGGAGGGAGAGCGAGAAAGGCGAGGGAGCGTTCGCAGCCGCGGAGAAGTCATATGTTGCGGGTACGCGTGTGTTATCAATGGGCATTTCCAAGCCTGCGTTCACCATGTTGTTGTAGTGCGAAGGGTCGTATGGTGCGAGGAGCTGCTGTTCGTTTTGTGCAGGGGGTGGGAACACCTCGGGTGATATCGATTGGGATGCGAGTGCTGCGAGGAGTTTCTGCATTTGCGATGGTGAGTTTAGGACCTGGGTCAAGGCGGCTTGGACCATTGTGTCGTTAGTTGTCTGAGGAGGTGGCGTGGTAGTGGTAAGCGAGGTTGAGGTAGAGTTCGAGGGTGTTGGGTTGAAGGGCTGAGTGTCCTGGGAAAGGGGTCGGGTTTCCGAGGAAGTGGGTGTTGGCACATCAGTAACGGATGGCTCAATCGATGCGAATCTGGGAGATGTGAACGTCTCTGATGGCGCAGTTGGAGGTGTATCCGCCGACCCGAAATAATCTGGCAAGAACTGAGAGTCAGCATTCGGACAATGAGCAGCGAGTCTAAACGCACTCATGGAGCCAGTTGATTGTGCACTCTCCATACTTGACCGAGGCCCGTCTTCCGTCACTTCAGTAATCTCGACCCCTTTCTTCCCGCCCCGACCGTCTCCTATCATCAGCCTCTGCGGCTTCCTGGGTACTACCGCATGCGACGTCCCATGCCCATCCTCGTCTTTTCTCATCTGACTCTCGCCATGTCCAAAAACCCCAGCCAAAAATTTGAGAATACGATTGATCGTGTCCTGGTGTTTCTTATGTTTCTCCCGCGCAGCCATCGCCTCCTGCCAAAGATGCTGATTCGAGCTCTTGAGCTCGTTCAAGTCCGAGGAGATAGCCGCCTGGTGTCTCTTAATAGCTTGTATCCCGTTAACGATCGAGTTGATGTCAAGGAGTTGACCAGCAGAGAGCGTTCCGACGGCCGAGTTCCCAGCTGCATCCTTACTCGCAGCAGGAGAAGCATGCGTGTCCTCCCCTGTCGTTGGCGCTTGCTTCTTGCGCTGGATGAGACACAGCATGTCCGGTTGGCCTCTGAGGAAATGCGGGTGCTCAAAGTTCCAGAACTCGGTGTCGGAATCTGAACGTAGGACACCTTGTTGGAGATGTGGAATCTTGTGGAATCCGTACATGTTGAGCTGGCGCACAAAGGAGCTGAAGTTCTTGTGCTTGAACCAGCGACCGAGCACTTCACTTGCGAAGCGTTCTTGGTCGAGGACTGGACAAAGTCTCCGGTTAGCGAGCGCCTACACGCTCTACTGAGCCTGCTCACCAAAGAAAGAATCTCCCGTGTCAGACCATCTTATAAGATCGTGATCTGCTGGGTCGTTCACCATCCTGTTGACGAATAGTGATGTGTTAATGAGCCTGTCACGGCCTTTTCGAGATTAGATGGGTTGTGCGTACTCGTATAGTTTCTGCAAGAAAGCTGGTACCAGCTGTCGAGCTGGCTTGTTCAGGTGTGAAGAGCCCCCCCTCGGTGCTACTGTCAAAGACATTTGCTGATCTGTCGCCATTGTCGCCGTCACCGTCGTTGACGTTAACGAACAAGCTTGACTATGAGCCACAGCAAGTACTTGCGGGTAATACGTAGACACGGCTTCTCCCATAAAAACACTATTAAACCCTAACCCTAACTTAGTACTTGCGTCACTATGTTTCTGACCATCCCACCGGTCTCAACGACGTCTAGGGGCAGTATACGAAAATGTCCCAAGCTTGGGTCAAGTCTATGATAGAGTCAATATATGGCTTTACAATGTAACTAACGGGCGATGGAGGGGGAGTGCATGAAACAAGAATGGTGGTAAAATGTATGAAAACCTATACAACAGGTCCGTTCCACGTCCTGTACCGTAACATTTGCACGAGCTAGTCCGAGCCTTGTGACACCTGCTTCATGTATGCCGCGTCCCAGTTCTTCCGACCTCACTCCTCAGGGATCCCAACCATTCCCCTCTTGATCTTCATCTCCTCCCGGAGCATCATGATGCGGCTATCGAGCCTCGAGGACAGATCAATCTCCCTCGTGCAGAGTGCATGAGCCTGACCGAGCGCCTCTTTCGCAACCTTAAAAACACGCTCCCAGATTTTAATTGTCGCTTCTTCGTCTTCTGCTTCCGCAGCCTCGCGTTCTCCTGCTTTCATCTCGAGCACAGTGAGCTCAAACCAGGCGACCCCTCCGACCCACGTGCTGATGTCAACGTTGGGGTGATGTTTCAAGGTGTCGTTTAGGAGGGCACGACTTGCGTCGTAGTCGCCAAGAGTGCGGTGCACAATTCCTAGGATGAGCGAACGTATAGCGAGCTCATCGGGTGTGTCAAGGTCCACGACGGTTTCGGTCGAAGACTCAGATGTGGGCGGAGACTTCATGTACTCGCTCTCGATGCCAACAGGGGGCGTGAGTGCGCTCAGCTCCTTGATATGTGCCAACGCGGTTGCTTCCTCAATGTGAGCATGGGTGTTCCAGACTGTTGCGAATCATCAAAGATTAGCATGATTAGAAACAGGACAAATTGGCCATGACTGACAAATGGCAAACTCTATAAAGCTATGGTCAATACACTGCTGAACAGTAATACAAATGGCGCGAACCTTCTGCAGGGCTGATCTTGATGGCCTCGACAAAGCGCTCGGGATTACCGCCGCGGCGTTCCTGCTTCTTCTTGTAGAACGCCACTGCATTGCCATCGTTGAGCTGTTTTCACGCATCCAGAGTGCACGAGAACTTACACTTCTTTCTAATGTAGACCTCCGTGGGCATGTTTCTGTTTCTACGCTTCTTCATCGACTCCGGAATCTTGTCTAATAGTTTCTGCGCTTGATCGAAGTCCTGGATAGAGAAGTAACATCCTGAGTAGGGCAATGTTTTCTTTAGTCCCGAACGTGAGGCTTGAATTTGCAAACTGACCTGCAGCGATGAATCGGTAGGTGGCGTGACTCCTAATCAATATAACGAGAATCGGCAGGTGTATCGATAATGTAAGTGAAAGATTCACCCACCAGCTATTCATCCTGGTAAGCTCCAGGAACGTCTCCGCGCATTCTTCATATCGCCGGAACCCAAGCAATGTCCACGCCAACTCAAATGCCAGCTATCAGAGAGGAGGGACATTGAAAACTTCAGACAAGACAGAAGTCACAGTAGCATACCAATGTATCCGCTTGCGGGAAAGACTGTTGTCTGTCGGGTTCGAGACCGTCTTTCAGCGTCTTGATGGCGCCTTCAGCGTCCTTCGTCATACGCTGGATTTTTGCCTATTTCGGAGTGAGTCTTAATCGATATGCACGATACGTCCAATCGCACCTTATTCAGGATCCACAAGGCGCCCTTCGGGTACCTCTCAGCGACCCTGCATGCGAGATAAGCCTCGAAGGAAAAACATCATATATCAGAAGAAACACGTACCTATTCACGATGCCCTTGTATTGCTTCACAATGTGCGCTTCATCTGCCTGATAGCCAGACACGAGCAATATGACGCCATAGTAGGTCATGAGGACCAGCCTTGATGCAAGAATGAGATACAGGAGGCTCGTCACTCCACAACCACGAGGAAACACGCACCCTGAGAAGACGGCGTGTACGTCTGTCCTCGCGGCAGATACCGCGAGAGCTTGCAGGGCAAGCTGCCTGTCATGGTTGAAGCCCAGGAAACCTACCACACTCCTGTATTGATATTAGCACGGCACGTTGGGTTTCATGAAACCAGTGGGCCGCACCTGATTTTGGCAGGTAGAAGGGAAAGAACGAGATTGAACAGTCCGTAGCCTGCAGTTTCTGTGAGAAAGAGACTCATGGGGTGGGCGTCAGCCACTCACCAAACGCAGCGCCTGATAGAATGAGCTCTTCGACGGGACCATTTGGCGGGTTGGCAATGGTACCCAACACCGGAGGAGCGGGCGTGGCAGATGTAAAGCCCCATCGGGCAAAAAATCCGGGGGATCTGGAAGCTGCCACAGAACTGCTTGTGGACTGTGTTGCGGAAGACTGCAGGCTTCCCCTTGATCCTTTGCGCGATGGAATTGGAGTTTGTCCAGGTGTAGCATACGCATCTAGTCCGTTGGGGTATAAAGTCTTGAACAGCCTGACGAATCTGTGTTGGTACGACGGAAAGGAGAACCACAGGATAAACTTACTTGGTAAATTTGGAATGCGCGCTAGTTCATATCGTCAAATCACAGGAATAACGGTATAAAAGGAAAGCTTGCCTGTTGAGCTCGTATCTGGGGAACGTTTAGCATAGTTGAAGTGCCTCAAGAGAACGGATACTAACAAGCACTGTAGGTATCCTCGGTACGACTCGCTGGGGATGAACGTGTTTTAGCGAGTGGCACCACGGGTGCGGGCGGTCCATACCTCAGCACATGGGTCAAACCAAGCAAAACGACGGCGTCGGTGTGAATGACCTCCCATTCCAAGCCAGGCTGCAAGCGGTGGGGCGAGTTGGATGCCTTTGCCAATTTAATCATTTTCTTAGCCCCTGCCTCTGATAACGCCAAACATTCGCCGGCCTCTTCCATCAGGTCAGGCTAGGGGGGATAATATGTTTTCAGCGGACGACTCATTTATAACTCGGACTGACCTCCATGCCGAGCGCAGCCTTGAGGAAGGCGCAGACACCGAGGCCCATGAGGTGGAAAGGAGACTCCTCCTGACCCTCGGCACCGAATACGTCAATGGCGGCATCCAAGTCGTTGGCAAATAGCAGATCAAAGCCTTCAGAGGCTAAACGGAGACTCTCCTCAGTTTCTTGTCCGCCCGACATGTTTTTGTAAAGGACGTTGGTGGTATAGGGTTGAAATGTTGCTTTGCTTTGGGGTACCACGAAACTTGAGTGGCACTGCTTCCGGCGCGTTTCCTGTGGAAGCGTGTCACGTTCCGGTTGCCGACAGCGCTCCGCGTTCCTGATCTCTGAAATCACCATTGCTTGCACCTACAGCTAACATTGGTCAGTATCATTACAGCCTGCCTGAAGTTGTTGAACGAATGTTGAATATTTTGTACAAAGGAACCAACCCCATCGCTAATGACAGTGCGACAGATCACGACAGCTTCACTTAAGCAGCTGAAGAACTCAGTGATAGGCAATCCATCCGCCAAACTAGCGCTTGCCCGAGATACCGCGTTCATTCATTCGTGCGTGGGGTCCACCACATCTCCAGTGCCATGATTTAATGGTTTTTGAAGCCTCGTAAACTGTCTCAATCATCCTCCACCATCTGGTGAACCTCAAGGCTCACAGGACGATATCCGCATCGAAGCCGCACATGTGATCTCCTCGCTCTCCTATGGCAAGTGCCGTCACTCAATTTCTCTCCGGAATCTTTCACTCAAGCGTCTCGCACCCACAGGCTCGGAGGCAGCTCTTGCAAGCTTGCTCCAAGCTAATGCACTCCAAGAAATCATCCGCTCGTTGGCGAACCCACGCACACTCGGCGCAACGGCTCTGAAATCAGCACTTGCCCGCGCATTGCGTGTCCTCGCAACAGCAATTGTGGAAGTAGCAGGCCCTACGCATGGTACCATCCGAACGTATTCTCCAGATTTCCGGGCGGAAGCCAAGGTCGCACTTAACTATCTTCTTGAGGTTCGATCTCCGCTGTGTGAATACCTTCAGTTCACCCATAATCTGTTCCCTAGTTCGACTGCTTAGACATATATCTGCCTCTACTGAGCGATCCATTTACGCAGACTGCGATTGCCATCGCACAGCTCATCGGGGCTGCAGTTCGCACGGATGCCCATCGAAGCACCGTCATCGAATGGCTTCCACGCTTGGAGCGTCAAAAGGAGGTGAAAGGATGGCGTGGTTGGGAGAGGCCAGACATGGTGCACGTCACTACGGTGGGCAGGCACGGTGGATGGGTCATCCGGACTTTGATTGCGATGATCAAGAAGAGAGATCTCAAGGTAAACGACGGCCCATTTGTATTGCGCTCGCGCGATTTCACATTTGGCATAGGTGCAAGAAGCTGCTCTGAATGCCCTCGCAGCGCTTGCCTTGGACAATAATCCAGTCGCTACCGCCCTCGCAAAGGTGCCAGCTGATGGTAGTAAGTAAGATCAGGATATCGTGCTCTCCTCATTAACGCTCTTCAATCCAGCTACACCGACCCTTACTCTGGTCTTATCACTAACCAAGAGTCGTGTGACCGATGTGCAGCTCGCTGCAGCACTTTGGTCAGTCCTTCGAGGTTAGGCAGCTGTGGTCCCTTGCTAACTATGAATACAAGTGTTACGAACATCATCCGCGCTTGTGCTGCCAATCACTCTGGAACCGTGGATCACGCAGCTGCGCTCGCCGTTATTCACGTCATAAATCGTATCCTCGTCGCGCCCACTGAGTCAGCTCAGAACCAAATCAAGGCCTGTTACACCCTTTGTACGTCCCCGCTGGCACCTTGTGGAGTCAGGACTGAACATGTTTTCGAAGCTTTGCTTGTTAGGGATGAAAAAGACCTTTGTTTGGAAGTTCATGAACGAGGCGTTCTCGCAAACTTAGCGTCATTAGTAAAATCTATCACTCCACTGGAGAAACCTTCAGATTGGGATACAGACGAGGCAGAGAGCAGAATCGCCCTTCGAGAGGTTTGCCCTCATATCCCCGATTCCCATCATCAACTGACCCACTGGATTTTAGGCAGCTCTCATGACCATCGCCTCCATCTCACTCTTTGACAAAGTTATCAAACGTGAAGTTGCAGATAACCTCCAGCTCATTCCCGTTATCCAGAGTTGCCTTTCGCACAAATCCGTGGGGACCCGTGTTGCAGCCTGCCAATGCATCCGTGCACTCAGTCGCGATGCAGCTGTTATACGGACGAACCTCACTGACAGCGGGGCAGGGTTGGCTTTGTACCAAGCATTCAAGAAGGAGGACGAGGACCTACGGGTTACATCTGCAGCGCTGGCCACTGTCTGTAATTTGGTAAATGACTTTTCGCCTTTGAGACCGGTGAGTTTTGAGCTCGAGCTCGTAGTCATGAGCCGCGGCTTACACTTGCCTTTGTAATAGATCATGCTCTCGGACGGATTGCTCCCAAGATTACTGCGTCTTTTCGAGGTGGATGACCGGGAGATACGAGTGAGTGTGTTATGGGCGTTGAAGAATCTTTTGGGCAAAAGCAATCTGCCAACGAAAGCAGCGGTAATGGCACATTTGAAATGGCCACGCCTAGCAGAGTTCGTGATCTTCCCTCTATGTTTTACATCCTATTTTAATATCCACTCTTCAATCCAGGCTCGTGACAGATCCGGACCCCCAGATACAAGAGCAGGCCTTCGCTATTCTTCGCAATCTCGCTGACGAAGAGGAGGGTATTAACTTGATCTTCGCCTGTATGGGAGACGAAGCTTTGGCGAGCTGCATCTCTATAGGCCTCGACTCCTCCAACGAGTGGGTGACGTGTGAGGTGTGTTTTATTCTCCTTATACTCTCCAGACGATCCTAAACATACACTGGCGTCTAGACCGCTTATGTTCTAGGCAACATCGCAAACGGATCGAGATCTCAACAAGATCTCATCTTTACCCACCCCCACATTCTCGATGCGATGCACTCCTGCATGGCGGATGCCAAATCCGGTATCCGTTGTCCCCTTGTTTCCTGCGTCCTGAGACTCCTCCAGAGTAATCCCCGCCGAAGACACGATCTCGCAGAAGCAGGATTTGTCTCCACGCTGCGACACATGTGTGATTGGACGGGAGGTATGAGTGTTAGTATCAGTCCGGGTGGGCTACGCCATCATCAGATCAACCCCGAGGATGATAAGGACGCGGCAATACTTGCGAGGAGGGTTTTGGACCTTATGGAACCTTTGACGATTGGGGATATGCTGTGATTTTGGGAATGGGGCGTGCTCTATGGATGTATTGATGGAATATTGATAGATCCGGGTTTGTAGAATGGCGACGCTTCCTGCTCAAGAGCTTTCCACCTTCGTTTGTACTGTCCATCAAAGAGCAGTCCGAGCATTATTGCAGTCATTGTCGTCAATCTGGCCAGCTGGACGAACAGGTTCGAGTAGGGGTGCTCCGAAAATCCCATGTCCTTTCCTAAGATTCTTCGGCCAACTCGGAAGGATCTATGTACTCCGTTCGAAACCACCATACCAGGAATTACAAAGGTAACACGGGATCACTGTATACGTAGAAGAAACAGGATGATCGGATCTGATGCGGTGCACTGGCGGAGTATAGATATTGTCTGAATAGCAGCTCGAAAAACCACACCAAGTTCCATGGATCAATGATGATTCGGATCGAGGCAGCCGCTACGGGCGGCGACCAAGTGAAGCCAAGTTCCGGTAACTTTCCAAGTCTCTTCCCAAAGGCACGCAGGCGATGCGGCTGCTGCCAGGAACGACTACCTTCCCTCAGACTTCCACGTTGGTGCACAGGACTGACAACTGTGAGAGCTGGTGAGTCCATGCAGTCATCGTTGTTGAAGATAATGCGGAACTTAGTCTTCCTTGTGCCTAGGAAGATGTGATCCGAGTCAATTCCGAGCGCTTTGGCGCCGGAAAATTCTGCGGCGAGGGTGGGATGCATGCATCCCAAGCTACACTGGTGGCTGGCTTGACATACGTCAGCTAGCATTAAGGCGAATGCTAGTACTCCTGCGCCCAACCCGCGCCCACCCTTTCGAGCTTAACTCGAGCTCTCGTCCTCTGAGTGCTACTCACTTCTCTGAAGCGAGCCATATTTAGAGAGAATCTACCGTGATTGCTGGAACATCTTCAAGCTGTACAGCTTTTTGTTCATCCCCGGTGTATCAGAATCGTTCCCGGTTTCCAGCGCCCTCGCTGCGCATTAACCATCCCCACGATGTCAAAATGTCTAGATACAACCGTAAGTCGAGGACGTTATCTCCCTTCGCCAAAGTCTTGCGCTTTGTTTGACTGTAGCATTCGACCTCTGTCCTCGAGGATTGCTAACAGATGCTTACGCTGGACTCTGATCACCACAGTATCCTCAGGCGGTGCTCCTCGTCCCACCGCTACCCTAGCCTGGCTTACTTGGATTCATCTTTTGGCGCCTCGCCTATTCAAAAAGCCGACCGTGATGATGAAACGGCCCCCGCCGTTGAGCTCGCAATCGCACTATCAGTGGCGAAGAATCGCGACCGGAATCGTACTCCCCCTCCAGACGGCAAGAGTTCCCTGGAGTCATCATTTGCTGCAGTAAAGAGAAGAGTTACGATGCTCTCAGAGCTAAGCCCCCGCAGGGTGACGAGGGGTTTCGTGCTGTGCTTCATTCTCCACGGCCTTTTAGTAGTTTTGCACTTGATACTACTTGGTCTCTATGTCCCACATGTTGAGCATCGTCTGGTCATGCAGCTTGGGTCTCAGAGTAATATCGCGGGTACGGCCATCACCATCGCAATGCAGTCTTTCATCACGGTACGACCCCCCTGCTTTGAGCGGGGGACCTCTTCTCACACTTGATTTTCTGCTCCTTCCAGGGATATGCTGCAATTCTCGTCGTCTGCGCGCAGCGTCTTGCCTTACGGCGTAACCTCTGTCTCCGCCAGACTCTCACCGCCACCCACGACCTATCAGCCAGCTGGACAGGTCTCGGATCTGCCCTGGTCAGCCTGTGGCGCCAGCGCTACATCCGCTCGTCTCTCCTCGGGACCATCAGTATTGTCCTGTACCTCGGTGGAATTGCCGTGCTACATGTCACGACATCAACCCTTCTGAGCTTGCAGTCGTTTAACGGTACAGCAGCTGTTCCAGTGCTTACTAGCCCAGCTCTGTCGGGTCTATCGAGCGCCAATATTCAATCGTACGATTGGGCTGACGCTTCTTCGGTGATGCGTTTGCTCGACCGACTGCCCGAGATGACAGTGGTTGGGCTATCGAATAATACGTTGTCTGACGTGCTTCAAGACACTTCTGGGACTGGTAACACTACTGTAAATGCCACTACTTTCGAGGTCAAGTGTGGCACGTTGCCAAACGCAGGAAATTCCGGTCCACTGCCTGACGGATCTGTGCTGATCACTGTCTCCTACGGAGCTAACTCGACATTGTCGATGCTAGTACCTCCGCTATGTGAGTGAGATCTGTTTTTTTCTTCTGGATAATTCCAGTGTAACACATCTTTGTAGATAAGAACAGCATTCAATATTTCGTTCCCAACTCCACTGAACTTTCTGTAAGAGAAATGTCTCACCGAATCTTGTGTAGATTTAATCTTGTGCCAACAGGGATCAAATATGCTTTTCTACACCACGGTTCCTATTGTCGATTCCGCTCGTGGCCAAGTGTCAAATACGACTGACTCAGTGACGTGGGATGACGCGGGCAGAAATTCGTGAGTGACTTTTCTACTACCTCTAAGCTCTCTCCCGGATATCATCCGACGCTCTGCAGGACCATCAACATGTTCACCCAGTATTTCGGTTGCACTCTATCGTCTACATCACATACAGTTTTGGTGGATTCCAAAACTAATAAAGTACTCTCTGGTGGAATTATCAAGAACTCAGATCAGAATCCCCTGTGGGAGCCTTGGCAACCAGGGAGTCCGGTAGATGGCGGTAAAAGTGTGCAAGATCCAAGCGTTGACTGGGTACGAAGGGCCGGACAATAGGTTGCACGTTTCACTGAACGAGATCACCCTAGTGGTCAACCGCCTTTGCTGAGGCACAACAGACTGCAAACCAGACGAGCTATTATAACCCCGAACCAAGCCACGATCAAACCTACTATTCATACATAACGTTGTGAGTGGACGCGCCAGTTTTCTGGGATAGAGTCTGGCTGAGCGATCAGCTTTAGATACTTGGCGCAAAAATTGTGCCTGGCGCAGGATCCAACTGCTATCAATCAATCAGCTGTTCCGTCCCCTCCAGTCACGCTCGCTCAATTCCAGTCTGCATTGGCGGATGTTTCAGCAGCTACACTCTGGACTGGTGCGCCGTGGAGCTTTTTCAAACGAGCCGGCCTCCTTTACTGAAAAAAATAATTGCAAATCAGCGTTACACCTCAACCCGGACGAGGCGGCTGGTAGTAGTAGTTCGGTGACAGTGGAAGTCGTCGTGGCTCAATCACGTCTCAACGTGAGTTTTGACGTTTGAGCCCATGTTCTCGCGGAATCGGGCATTGACCTTCTCCGCGTTCGCAGATCAATTTTCTACCGGTGGGTTTTTTACCCGGTTTCCGTCCGGTCTCGGGAGGGTGACCGTGTGTGCACAGCTGATATTCGGCCTCTGTGCATCTTCCCTGCTGCTGATGCTATTGTTTCCACTTACACTCCATCCTGGGAAGAGCGAGCTCATACACATTCCTGCTGTTGATAACCTGGGCGTCCTTGATCTCCTCTGGCTAGCGAACCAGCGGCCGGATCTCAAGGCGTCTGTGGCTCCGGTAAAAGAACCTTCAACCGATACTCTGAGAGCGGCGGGTATGGTTGAGGTTCGCATCGCAAGTGGTGTGATGCCCGATTTCTTGGATGAAGAGAAAGCGATGAGGAGGGATGCTATGCAACCCAACGCGGACTCGGATGTGACGTTGAACGAGGAAGACAAGAAGATAGAACACGACGCTGATTATAATGGGCACTGAAGATGTTATCTGAGAGTTTCACTGGAGTGAATACTATTTACCTTCTTGTATTATTGTACGGCTGTGTCAATGGATGATGAATATGTAGAGCCATCCTTCGGCGACTTTCTCCCCAACCACAACACTTGCCTTTTCCAGCCACTTGGGCGTCTGAGTTAGAAAAAGAAACGGCAACTCCCGCTTCAGCCACCCGACGCAGAAGGACCCAAAAAAATTGTTAAGATCAGACAGCACCGACGAGGTCTATCGATACACTCATCGAACAACACAAGCTCATTTCCAAGCAAAGTCGACTAGTAGAAGTCGACCCTTGGATAGTAAAACTAGAACCCACTCATGTCAACGTAAGTCTCAACCTTTCTTCTTGCCATTCCGCACGCGAGTTAATCATTTGTCGTTCCTGTGTTCTTTCAGAGAAGAGCTCCAGGATGTCGCCGAGAATGAGATCGAGTCCAACTGGGACCAGGTCGTAGATAAGTACGATCAAGACAGTTCCCGATCTTGTTACTTCAATTCCTGATGATGGTTTGTTCAGCTTCGACAACATGGATTTGAAGGCTGAGCTTCTCCGTGGTGTCTATGCTTACGGGTAGGCGCTCTTTTTCTACATATGGAGTCAATGAATTAAGGCACGTGTAGTTTCGAGCGGCCATCCGCTATTCAGCAACGCGCTATCGTGCCTGTGGTAAAGGGACACGACGTTATTGCCCAGGCGCAATCTGGTACCGGCAAGACTGCCACCTTCTCTATTTCTATCCTCCAACAACTGGATATGTCCATCAAGGGATGCCAAGCTCTTATCCTTGCTCCCACCCGTGAGCTCGCACAGCAAATCCAGAAAGTCGTCATTGCGCTTGGCGATTACATGAACATTGAGTGCCATGCCTGTGTTGGCGGCACCAACGTTCGTGAAGACATAGCCAAGCTTCAGGAGGGTGTACAGGTTGTTGTCGGCACGCCAGGGCGTGTGTACGACATGATCAACCGGAGAGCTCTCCGCACGGACAACATCAAGATTTTCTGTCTCGATGAGGCCGACGAGATGTTGTCCCGAGGTTTCAAGGACCAGATCTATGAGCTCTTCCAACTCCTGCCCCAAGAGACGCAGGTCGTTCTCCTCTCCGCCACGATGCCCGCTGATGTCTTGGATGTGACGAAGAAGTTCATGCGTGAACCTGTCCGCATCCTTGTGAAGAGGGACGAGCTGACGCTTGAAGGTATCAAGCAATTCTACATCGCTGTGGAGAAGGAAGAGTGGAAATTGGACACGCTATGCGATCTTTACGAGACTGTCACAATTACCCAGGCTGTCATTTTCTGCAACACTAGGCGGAAGGTGGACTGGTTGACCGAGAAAATGCACTCCCGCGAATTCACGGTCTCTGCCATGGTCAGTGGAAAAGTGATGCCGCAATTTCTTTTAAGCTGATTGTTCCATGCAGCACGGAGATATGGAGCAGAAGCAGCGGGAGGTTTTGATGAAAGAGTTCCGATCTGGTTCATCCCGTGTCCTTATCACCACCGATCTCTTGGCTCGTGGCATTGACGTTCAACAAGTATCGCTTGTCATCAACTACGATCTCCCAACGAACAGGGAGAACTATATCCATCGTATCGGTCGCGGCGGGCGGTTTGGACGTAAGGGTGTTGCCATCAATTTTGTCACGACCGAGGACGTCAGGATGTTGAGAGATATTGAACGTGAGTACAATCCGCGTGACCTGTGCGTGGGGCTTATACTGATATCCGCATCTATGACAGAATTCTACAACACCCAGATTGACGAGATGCCTTTGAACGTCGCGTAAGTTACCCTTCCCCGAACGATACATTGTCCGATCGACTAATTGACAAGCTGTTTTTTAGTGATCTCATTTAAGCACAACTGGTTTGCCGACCAGCCTCACGATACGCTCCGAATGGTCACGTCTCTCGTTTTTGATGGTTTGAAATTGTCTTGGTCGTGTGGTACAGTAAAAAGTCTTGGTCGTTGTTTTCGGCCAGGCTGTATGTGTTTTGATCCCTAGTCCTTCATTCTATCATGTTTTGTGTCCGTAGTTGCACCACCATTCTCATGACGCGGAAGTGGAGAGAGCAGTGGAAGATATAAAATCATCACTGTTACACATGTGTGACCCCATGTGGGCCCTGAGCACGCCTTGGTGAGAAAGGGAGGGAATGGACATCAAAAGAAGGGCCGGAGCTGTGTTGAGCGGAGCATCGCCTCGATGCCCCGCGTGCCTTGGCTCTGACGGCCGAGTGACCTGACCTTGAACCGAGATACCTGCTGAGATCTAATGCCAGGATGGAAATTGATGATCTAGTGCTGTCACTGTGCCACTGGGTACGCGGTGGGTGCTACTCTTGGTGTAAAGGCTGTACTAGACATCGTAAGCATTCACAGGTATCATAACCGTGTACTGTATTTTAGCTCACCCACTCACGGAAGAGGCTCTGTCATCCCGTAGATTAACATAGCTCAGCGACGCTCGAGTCCTCATCCGAGCCCATCATAGCAGCGCCCCGACTCGCCCGGCTTCCTCGCAGTCCAGTAGCCAAAAAATTAGTCCAGCCTTGCCTCGACCTTGAAGTGGTGAATTTGTACTCGTAAATTTTCGTTCATAAAGAGGCCCATGTTTCTTAATCTCGGCAGCCAATAGTAAGGGCGTCCCCCGCCCGTGGTACTATTCTTCGCACCAACACCTTCTTGTTACCAAACCAAAACCTTTCCACCGCTTGCATCACTTGCGGTTCTAAACTTGCTCCCTTGCTTGTCGACATCACCCGTTGCGCTTGTCAGAAGTTGTCATGGTGAGTCGTGTTTTGAGCGGCGCATCCCCTCTTGCTCGTCTCGAGTGTTCCCTTGCTGCGTTCTTCGCTTCGCCTCATCTCAAATAGTCATGCTCATATATAAGCCAGCAGCTCGGGAGACTCAACCTATCAACACACACCGCCGGCCACAACCCATCTATGTCTACCTGGCCTTCGTCACCTGTCTCTCAGACACCTTACCCCTTACGTCCTCCTGGGGCATCCGAAATCATGCCCAGATTGTATGTCTCCGACCTCGCATTCGCTGAGAACCCGAATGCCCTCGCCTCATTAGGCATTACGCATGTCCTTTCCGCAATGCGTGGCTATGTTGCCATACCCCCAAACCCACACCTTCATCGCACCCAATATCCTCTAGAGGATCTTCCCTTCTCCGAGCTCGCCGCTCATCTACCAGGGACGACATTGTTCCTGCGGAATGCGATGAATGATCCAAACTCACGAGTGCTCGTTCACTGCGTTGAGGGTGTCAGCCGCAGTACTTCTGTGGTGTGCGCATACCTCATTGCTGAGTTTGGCTGGACACCAGCGCAGGCCATTCAACACGTGAAATCCAGAAGAAGATCTGCAGAACCTAATTTTGGTTTTGTACAGCAATTGCAGGAATATGCAGACTCCTTGCGGCGGCCACCATCATGACGCGTGGGGAGGGGCAGGACACTTTGATGGTCCCATGTCACATATGGACGGCACTCATACTCAGCCGTAATAGAGCGTCAATTGTTTCTCAGATGCACGAGGTCACAGAACCATGACGCCACTCAAAAATTATCTATGATCTGTATTTCCCCTATATCCCCCGCGCGGGCCCATATCATACAAGTCCAAGCATCCTGCGCATTACCCGGCAATACAGAGTAATAACTATATCCTAGTCCGCAACCCATGATACATTTTACTGTACAGAAACCTTATGTATAATGATGCCTATAATATTCTTCACGTGGAAACCTCATGAGCAGCATCCTGGTCTACTTGTCCCTTGATCTAGTGCCACACTTCCATTTGAGGGTTTCGAGAGTTTCACTCCAGGGGACTGAGGTATGTAGTGTGGGGATGAGCGGTAATTGTACCAGGGGTAAAATGGAAACACGCACCCGGTCATCATCAAATACACCGCGTCTGATCTTGTCTAAGATATTGCGCGAAGCCTCCTCGAATGCCAAATCCACGTTTCGCCCTGACTTAGCGCTAGCCTCCACAAACAGCAGCCCCTCTTCCTTAGCCCACTGCTCCGCTTCTTCTGTTGCTACTTCCCGACGTTTATGAACTAACGCCCCCTCTGCACTCTCATCGCACAAATCGACCTTATTCCCGACTAGTATACATGTCAAATGCGGGTCTGCGTGTTCCCGCACGTCCGCAAGCCACGAGCGGGCGTTGGTAAAACCTGTGTTCGAAGCCGTCAATTTGGGATAACACCGTAGATAGAACGGGTATACGGCACGGTACGCACTTGCACGGGAGGTCACGTCATATACCAGTAAGCAGCCCGCGGCACCCCGGTAGTACGAGCGCGTGATAGACCTGAAAGATTCGGTACCGGCAGTGTCCCAACCTGGTAGGAGGGGAAATAAGCAAATGATAAGTTACTTGAGCGTCTCTTTGGGGAGGTAAAATCGCAATTGGACGAACATTGGAGCTTTACAATCTTGCCCTCCTCGGGTATCTCGATCAGCTTAGAGCCGAATTCCACTCCTAGCTAGGGGCGGTGTCAGCCACGTCGGAGCGGGGGTAGGATATGCAGCCGTGCAACTCCACGCACAGTTGGATCCGGATTGGCAAGAAAGCGTTGGTCCGTAAGGCGGACGAGCAGGGAAGACTTTCCTACAGCAGCATCGCCTGGGAACGCGGAAACCAAGCTGTTAGACACTGCCGGGTGAATTAATGTGACACAGGACCCACCTGTGATAATGAACTTGAGGACATAGTGCCAAGTTATGCCCGCCATCGCAGTCAAGAAATATGAATGCGGCTCTAATGCAATATCTATACAGAATATGAAAACAAGTTAGTTGGTAGCACGGTGAGAGAGTCGATGAACGAGCAACGCGTTGGAGCTGCCTGCCATACACCACCACACCTCCAATAACAGACGCCACCCCTCAAGGGGAGGTTGCAACGGACATTTCCGGAAAACACCACCTTCTGCCTTTCAAGCAAACCAAACGCACGAAAAACCAAATTCTTCATCTTCAATCTCTGTCAGAATGAGCAGCGCAACCTGGCGAAGCGTCTTCACGTGTGTCTCCAACGAAACTCCCTCTAACACTTTGAATATTCATCGTTTGCAGGTACAACAAGTACGCTCAAATTACCGCACAGGCTGTGCGCCAGTCATTGAAGGAGACGGAACGTGTCGCTGCTGAGAAGCGAGGAACGACGGCTATGCGGTACCAGAAGTGGGAAAATGGTGTTGGCGGAACACAAGTAAGCAACGGAAGCTGACTCTACACCCGCTCGCAGCTCACCATTGTTTGCGTTTCGCCAGGTATTCCTGAACCCCGAGGAGGAGAAGGGGCCTGGAAAAGCTGCAGTCTAGACGGACCTCGGGCTCTTGATGTAGCGGGGAACGGGAGCCTTTGACTTTGTTGCCTCATTTTTGCAAATAGATGATCTGGGACTGTCAACACATCACACCTCCGAGCATCGTTGATATGAAGAACCTTCAGGCAGATTGAGCATTGTCCAGGTCATGATGAATCGGACCGAAGGCTTTACATGGCCGTTTGGTAGGAGTCTCTTTTGCATTTGACCCGAGCTGCGATCCATACTCGTGGTTTCTTAGTTTGGTCGAGACTATACCTGCTTTTGGTTCTTTCTTTTTCTAATAACCACAGCTGTTATCATTGATGATCAGATTTCAGGCATGTGCCCCCGAGTTGCTCACATGGCCAGGTGAAACACTTAATTCCCCTCCTCTCCGACTGTAGCTGTCTGGCGTCTCTAACGCCGCACGACTACTCCATACATGTTCAGCTTTCGCGTCCCAGCGCCGGGCTTCAAGGACCTTGTACTAGAACCCCTCATCATCTCGGCGGTGCTTCAAACCTCATGCATGAAGGGTCGTCTCATGTACCGGTCGACCTCGACACGCCAGTAGTTCAGCCTGTTACCTGAAACCAGGTTCGCAGGATGGCATGGACTTAGTTATCTGCTATCACCGCGCGCAATGCTGAAGTGAGACTCTGCACACCGCGACACCATCACTGACTGCATTCCCCATCCAGGGCGGTGTGTCGTAATTGCTGTACGGGCCCGCCCACCCCTGTTTCGTTGCTGGTACGTCTACGCGCCGCCATCACATATGCCTAATAAGGGCAGTTTTTGCACATACAAGGACTGCAACAGGTCGGGAAAGATTACATCCTTTCCTGTTCGCTTGCGTAAAAGGATTGCCTCAGGGTTTGAAAACGACTATCACAACCCCGTTTGATCTCACCAGAGCACGCGCACGAAAAACAATCCACCCGTCCAGGTACCAAGCTCCAAAGTCAACAGCACTGCTCTCGGATCACCTATCCCTTATCTTTCCCTCCTAAATCTCGAAACAAGACACACTCAATCTCATCATGATGACGCATGACAGGATTGTACTCATCGGATACCGCACGGAACTTGCTTCGTCTGTTCTTCTATCTTGCTCCAGGCTTCGTGATCCAGCACGGCCTCGTGTGATCTACCACTACTCAGGCTAGTGTACCTGAGGAAGCATCTCACTTCGGAGACCTCCGCTTTGATGGGGAAGATGGTCCCCTTTTCTTTTCCCTCCCTTGTCTTTACACTCGCATTGCTACTGTGTCAAAGTGCAGATCCTGGTAGATCCCCGCACTCCAACTGATGCGACCATGTTTGTCCCAAAAGTTTCGCGAAGATAAATGAACTATTGCATAGTGACGGTTGGTGGGCGATTGAGTACCTGTTTCCCCCATCTTTCGTGAATTCATGAAATCCCATGGTACCTCAGGCTCGGCACATACTAGCGATCTCAGGTCAGGAACTGGACGATTTGTGTGCTACTGAAGGCCGGCTGCAGTGAAGCTTGGGCACGAAAATATATGCGCTAACCAGAACACGCAAGGGTCTAAGATAGTAGTAGTATGTGTTGCCGTGCCGAGGAAGTTGGCTCCATGGTCAACTGCCTGGTTGGGGGCACCTCGACAATGCCTTCCCATCGCCTGCAGCCGCAGTCCATGCGGAACTATGCTCACTGAGTATTAGTTTATCCTCATCATGACATGTCCTTTAGGCCACTGCACCCGTGAGTACGAGTCACCTCTTTGTCGAAAGTTGACCTTAAAGCATGCATTGGGAATATTGTGCAATGTACCACTCCACGTCTATCTCCCTCGTCCCCTTCTCACGCCGCGGCTCTGACGTGGAACATGATTTTCATAGGTATCTTGAATTCTATTCTTGCACCAACTTGCTGCCCGCTCCGCCTTCCGCTCACCGAGCTGATCCGACACTTCACGCCCACGCGTATTCCGTCACTCGAGTGCATTTCGCAGTCGCAGAAAGGCAAAGTATTCCACTCTACGGAAATATATATAATGTAAGTCTTTGTCTTCGCAACGGACGCGCTCAGAGCACAACCACCCCCAGTCCAAAACGTTCAGGCTCAAACTGACAACCGCGGTAAAATTCGGAGGTGGGGAATTAAAGCAAGAGCATAGAGCGTATGAGCGATCGGGGGTTGGGTACGGAGGAACAGAGAGTTTATTTCTGTGTGACGAAACCCTTTCCGGAGTAACCTTCTGATGTTATGCCTACGAGAATGACGAGGGTTAGGATAGCAAGTGATAAGTGCGGGGATATGCATACCACTGATCGGGTTCAGTTTTTGCTCTATTGCGCGCTCGTTCGAGGCTTCCTCCCACTCCCGAGTGATCGTCCTTGGTGGCGGTGGAGCTACAGCGCAAAAACAGTGAGGTCAGCATGCCATTAGCAAAACGGCATAAAATAATAGATGCACGTACAAAGGGAGCGAATGGCGAGTGAGACCACACCGGCAATCCCAACAAGACCCATGGTAGCGAGGAAAACCTTGAGACCCTGGCCGGGTGGACTGACAGGAGTTCGGGGACCATGAGGACCGAAAGCAACATAATAAGCTGTTTACAGCCAAACACAATCCATTGAAAAACGCGACAGGAGTACGTTCAGAGCACCAATCAGCAAACGCAATCCAATAAAAGCAATCAAGTTCAATGAGCAAAACAAGTCTACGGGTTTAGCCGAACAGCAGCACTGACCAGCTTTCTTTTCGTCAACGGAGAGCGACTTCCAGTCTTTCTTCTGGATTTCCTCGAGCTGCCGGTGGACGGTGGCCTGGTCGCCCTTGGTCATATTTTCCCATTGTGCCTCGACGTTTGAGAGAGGAATAACGGATGCTGCCGCTGCAGGGGCAGGCGTCGACGCGGAAGCGTGTGCGGCCGTGGCTAGACGACGCACGGAGACTCTAGGACGCGCCAGGCGAATGGCTTGCATGAGGAAGAGACAAAGAGAGCAAAGTTGTCTAGGACGGAGGAAGGTAGAGTTGAGTGCAGAGTGGAAATTAGCGGACAACAGAAATCAAAGCGTGGAAAAAAATCGGTTGTTCCCTACAGCGTTTTTAGCGCGATCGGCTTCAACCGGGTCTCTCCTTCACCTCGAGATCGCTGTCGTCTGGTCAAGTACTAGTGCTCGCTATCTTCACAATGCGCACAACCAGGTTTTGTTGCGAGTAACATGTTATTATTCCGCCAGTGCGTGCTTGTATCGACAAAGAACACATTCACATTCTCGCAAAGAGAGCAAGAAAAAAAAGAAGCAGATCGCAGCTAGCAATACAAGGATATCATATCATATCATGTCGCTCAAGCACCTTCAGCAGCGGTCGCAGCTCCAGGGCAGTCACGGGAGATGTGTCTGCAAGGGCGGAGCCATCGTTAGCTCATAGTGGAAAACAAAGATACAAAAGGCTTACCCCTCGGAACCGCAGGTGTAGCAAGCGCGCCTCTGAGGCTGAGGGCAATCCCGGCTGATATGACCCTAAATTCGACAACATCAGCGCGGCGCATGCAGCTCTATCGAAGGTAGACCTACAATTCCTGAGCAGTTATAGCACTTGGAGCCTTGGACACAGTCACGCGACAAATGGCCAACGCCACCGCAAGTGTAGCTGAAAGGCCCTTGTCAGCAGTAGGTATTTGATTTCGGCAAAGGGTACGAACCAAGTCTTTCCTCCCCCACCGAAGGCGCCGTAGCTTCCACCGCCGCCGTAGCCAGAGTTGCCTCCAGCAGCTTCGGGGCAAGCACGGGCGATGTGTCCTACCTTACCGCAACGGTAGCACTCCTGACCAGAAGAGCTAGAGAAACCTCCGCCGCTGTATCCTCCACCACCAGAGGACTGGGGGCAGTCACGAGACTGCGGGAATATTATGGTGAGCATCATCCGAAAAGCACACTCTACAAGGGCTTACAATATGGCCCTCCTGGCCGCACTTGTAGCAGGACTTGGCCTTTGCCTCCATAGTGCAGTCGCGAGAAACGTGGCCCTCCAGCCCGCCTGCACGATTTCACCGATTAGTTCATACCATCACCTCCTGACTATAAATTTAGCTCACAGTTATAGCTATGACGACGCGAGTGCGATATGAGCAACAGCACGAACGGTTTTGCAATCAAACATTACCAGGTAGGTGTGCCAGCTTTAGGGCAGTTTGCAGCTTGATGGCCGACTGAATTGCACAACCGTTGATCATGATCGCACGTAGCGGGTCAGAAAACATGAGCAATATGATTTATTGCGATTTTTGCGAGTCGTTCGACGATAACATATGTCATCGGTAAATATATGAAAGGCAAAAAGAACACAGCGGTCCACGTCAGCACCGCACAGCACACAGAAGATGAGAAGATGTAAATAAAACAGATGGGTGATAGCCATCGCTATAGTAGGCAGATCCTTCGTTCTTATGACGAAGGATATGCTAGGGAAGGCAAAACGGACAACACGAAAACACCACGCACAGCCTCCACAGTTGAAACATCCACGAGCGCCAGACATGTTTATGTTCAAGGAAAGGTGACCTGAAAAAAATCCGATGTTAGGGGACCCAAGGAAAGTGGTGACCTTTCAGACGCGGATGGCAGATATCTCGCGAACGAAAGGTCATACAACGAACAAAACATCAAGCAGACGTACTTTTCACGAGGTCGGTGAAGGGAAAGAGAGGAAAACAACCTTGAACTCGCGCTGGAAGTGGAGAAGAGGGAAAAAAAGAGATGGCTTCCATAATCACACGGTACCCATCGAACACGTGCCAAACACGTGCACCCGGAGCAGGCGTAATCTGCTGCCCTTTCCCGGCGACCATCCTTGACAAACGTCAGTCTCTGATACAGGATCCGCAACAAATCGCGGTATTAAGAATAACAGGGTGCAGTAAAACGATGTGAAGATGTACGGGGTAGTCTACAAACCCTTGTCGGCATCAGCCTTGTTTGAATCCTTGCCTTTCTCTCCATCCTTCTTCCCCTCTTCCGACTTCTTTGCATCTCCATTTGCTGACTTCTTGTCCTTCTCTTTTTCATCCGCACCCTCCTCGAGCTCTGCGCGCCCTATCGTGGCCTTGTTATCCACCAACGCGTGAAGTGCTATCACCGCTCTGAGAAGACTGCTCAGGTATACCACCAATAGTTGGTCATTCGTGCTCGACGTAAAGCTTTGCATTGTCATCGGGTCGCTGAGATCGGGTAAGAGGTTCAGTGCGTCTTGGAGGTGATAAACAATTTGGTGGTTGACGGGCAGCGTGCCTGCAGCAACATCTTGAAGGTACTTGTGCACGTCACGTAGCCGAGATTGAAGACCTTGTAGAGATGCAAGTTGCTCGCTAACGCGAGTGGCAAGAGTCGTGGTTGTGGAATCTTTGATATCCCGGAGGAGATGCTCAACTCCTATTTCTTCTGCTTCCTCGGCTTCTATTGCAGAGGGGACGTGGAGGAAGGTTTTGCGAGTTTCTGTGCCATCCTGCGAACCCATATCGGGTATATGAGGATGCCAATAGTATCTGCATGAGATCAACGTACGTCTTTGATTTCCTCGACAGCATAGTATGCGTCCGTTGGTATACCGACGGCTTGCGGTCGTACGTCGACGATGACCATCACAGGTTTCGCAATATACCGCTTAAACAAGTCGTTTATCTCCTGATCTGAGGCACGTAGTTTTGGTCCTGTGTGGTACCATCCGATCATTCGCTCCCGGGCTATTGACATACGCCACAACCACGACCGATCAGGTTAACAAGCCCGTTACAGTGCAATGTCGCACCAAAACGTACCGTTGACCTTTTTGAACATATCGTACATGCCCTCTATGTAGTTATGGTCGAGGAACCACGTTTTGCTATCTTTCTCATCTTCTTCGAATGGGATACCGAAAGAATTGGCAACGTTAACGGTCTTTCCGTTGTCTTGCCCTAGAAGCACGCCAACAACTCGTTTTGACGAAGTACGCAACACAGAGCGGGCATGGTGATCCGTCACAGAGAGAAGGACGAGGGGGTGAACCACTGCAAGATAACATTGCGTTAGATCTAAAGCGTCCTGAATCGGAGTGGCTACTCACCAACTGTGGTACCGGCGAGTGCTGTTAACTGTATAAAGCGGGCTCGAGATTATTAGGTGAGTTTTCACATAGTGACCAGCTTACTTGCTCGGTTGTTGATGCAACCATTGTTGAAAAGTTATTGGACGTCGATGACGGTGCAAGGCTTGTAAATGCTACCTTTTCGGCGCGTGTATGACCTCCTTGACCGACGCGCGTTTTGTTGTCCTTTATTTGGATTTTATCCTTTTTGGAAATGCTCCTGACTTGTGCCTCCTTCCAACCACGTTCGGAGTTGCTGGATCTTGCATCGAAAGTCTCTCACTTCAAAATATCGCTCGGTTGTCTTGTTTTGAGTTTCTCGCGTTTTATCCTTGGCATGTGTGAATCAGCATTTTCAACGAACAGCTCATGCTCGCATCACCCGGCTCTGGCGATCCACAAAGCAGGGATGGTCATAGTCGATGATCTTTACTAACAAGCAAGTTCGCAAAGTCCAAACGTCCCAGCAGCACCAGGCACGCCGCATGCACTCCAGAATATCAACTACTACGAGGCCAAACTTCCGATGCTAAGCATTTTACGAATAAGGATACAAATACACAATGCTTTCACTGCTACTGAACCCCATACAACCTACATATCTTCAGCTCAGCCCGACGTAGTTCTCGTCATCTCGAGAGGCTCTAGACTCACCTTCGCTTACTGGGTCTTTGCAAGGTATTCCTTGATCCCCTCGACAATGACGGCGTGATCATCTTCCTGGGCGAGTCCACTAACGACGATGACTCCCACGAGTCCCTCCACCCCCTTCACCTTGATGGGGAATCCACCGCCATGGCAGCCGTAGATACTCGGATCGCTCATCTCGAATTTATCCTTCAGTGACTGTTGCACCGACTTTCCAGGCTCCGTCATAGCCAACCGCATGCGCATGGTGGACTGTCCCCATCTCAGTACAACAGCCTCCTTGCGCTTAACCCAATGCATGTTGTCCGGGAGAGTCCCAGGACCTGAGGTCGCAAAGAACAGGAGCTGACTCGAGTTCGCATGCGCGATGTAGACGACGACGGGGCGCGTGAACTTTTGTTTGCAGTTCGTGCGGATGATGTTTCCGAGCTCCCAGGCGACATTGCTGTCGAAAGACGGGAGAACGCACTCGTCTTCTTGTGCTTTGATAGATTCGACCTTGTGCGGTCACGTTGGTCAGTTTGACACCCGTAGTTTATGTTGGTACCGGTGGCACTCACTGTGAACGACATCGTCTGTGGATCTTTGTATTGTTCAGGGGAAGTTGGGGACGCACCCTCTTATACCATCAGGATCACCGGTATTAAGCCGATCAACTAAACACCACTCTGGGATTTTTGTCAAAGATAAGGGAATGCTTATTGGCTCCTGCGCTGGCTTGGACGAGCAGAAGTCAGGAGGACAGGCAAGTACGGTCCGTGGCTTCTCAGCTGCACGTGCGGGAATGGCGGCTTGTCACTTTCCCTTCTAAGGTCACGTTGGCGGGATTCGAGTGGCCTATTGGCGGATGCTGGAAACTGTTTGTCAATCTGCGATGATGGTCCCGGCTGGACAGCGGTGTCCCCGCGTCGGCTCTCCGTTATGAGTGGCTTCTCGAAATGCTGTGTCCCCCTGATGCACTCAATGCCTCCTTCACCTTGGCGCGGAGGCTCAAGTTCCCTCACTGCGCACGTAGTCTTCTCCTCATTAGTGCCTGACAACATGGGTGCCTCTGTAATCAATGTGAAGGTCTTGAAATCCGTACGATGTAAAAAGAGCTCCAAGTTCTATTAAGTGAGTATCGCAAGAGTTAGGTATGTATGACAGTGTGCATGGGTTCATAGTGATGTTTTATTCTGTCAACGGGGCACTGACGCGATCTAACACTTACCCACCCAGCTTCCTAGGTGTAGATACCGCACGCCGACGAGCATGATCATAGAAAATAACATCACACCCCCTGGATAATCCCATCGTAATTATTTCGCGATCCAGGGCACAAAACATCACATACCGGCGTAATAACTGACTTGTACGAAGCCTCTGGTGGCGGAATTTATGGCGCCAGATATCGGTGGACCTCCAAGGGCGCCAAAGGCCGCGAAGGAGGTGAACATCCCTGCTCTGCGACCGACGTCGGTCACTCCGCCGATCGCCATGGCAGGCGCGGCGAAAAGCGTAACATACGTACCACAGGAAAACCTGATAACGTCGCCCATCAGGATTCATTACTACTCTTGAGATCCAGGTTATGGGTCTTACCCATAAACGATGGCTATCGCTACGAGAGATTTCGAAGTCGTTGCATATGGCCAAGCAAACGTGGTAACACCAGCTACCGCGGTGAATGGTATAATGATATTCAAGGGACCTACGGTCAAGTTACTTGTTGAGTGACCATTAGAACCCTCGCGAAGTCGGGTTACTCACCGATTTTATCAGCAGAAGATGCATTGGCCATAGCGAGCAAATAAAATGCAAAGTCGCTTGAAACGCCCACTCGAACGGCGGAAACAGGTAGGTATGTTAATCCTATATCATCGAAATTAGACTGTGTTACAAGTTAAAAGAACAGGGTCTGCGAATAAGTACCTGTGTAAAGTCCGAGGAAAGTGAATGTCCCAGAGATGCGGTAGAGGGCATACGCCGGGTTGCGAAAGGCAGCAGGATTGAACAGGCCTCCTTGCACATTGACCGGTGGCAGTCTTCTTTCCATCAGCTAATATATAGCTTGATTTATGAGAAATATCCGCTGGATGTGATTGTGGGCTTACAAGGTTGGCAGCACCGAGAGTTGCCAAAAGCATGAACCTAAAGATGCGTACCGTCCATTTGAATCTGAGACAAGGTAAACTAGTGCTTGACTGCCCTTTGCCGAGTTTTCACATACCCAACAAGAGGAAGAAGGTTCCCTGCTGCAATAGGGAAGACTGTTCCTCCGACCGACGAACCAACAGCCGTTAGCCCCAGGGCAAGTCCTTTCTTCTTCTGAAACCAGTGGGAAATTACTGGAGATACAGGTCCGAAGACGATTCCACTGCAAAGCTGTGACATGTATCATAAGCCTAGTCATCATTTGATGGTGGATGCGACGCACCCCGATACCTATACCCTGTGCGAGAAAGAATTGATACCACTGCGTGGACTCTGCGACCAAGAAATTGCATGCTACCAAAACGCAGCTGGCAATAAAGTAGGGGACTTTGAAATGCCCTAGGTCGAATAATCGCCCAATAGCGAGACCTGGCAGAAAGACCAGAGCGTACTGTAACGAATTGAAAGCACTGGGTACTGGAGCAAAGACGTGCATCAAGCGAAATGACTTGCCTGAGCCGAGCCTATCCATGCGCTGACTAGGCTTTAATGGGGCAAGCCTACGAGGGGGGGGGACCGCTTACATTTGGGCTAGGCTCTTGTCTCGGAGTAGAACTTCTTCATAGTACGCTTGAAAGACCTGGTGGCGTTGTGAATAATTTCATGGCCGAGGGCAGACATAAGAATTCACTCCCAGTGAAAACTGGACATCTCCGGTAGTGACTATATAAGACGTATTATGATTCATGTAGCGGTCCTTGAAAAAATCATACAGCGTCTTAACTTACTAACAAGAGTGGGCTAAATATCATATTTTACTTCTCTCGGGGCAGCACTATAGAGGGTCCCTTATGATTTTCTAAGTACAATCATATTGATATCATATAGGAGCATATTACTGCGTGTTCTCATTGCACCGTGCCGTTTGCGAAAATATGACCAGATATGAGAAAAACGGATATTATTTGGGGTATCGCTATTAGCCGGTATCGCGTATTATTCGGTAGAATAGGGGTAGTAGGTATTTCGAAAGCGGTAGGTAGCTCAAAAGCGGTAGGGAAAAGACACGTCGGGGACCTGGAAAACCTAACAAAACTGGCTGGAGAATGGTCGGAGAACACGACAAACACATCGAGAAATGAGACGGAGAGCGCCGTGGTGTAGTATGAGGCGGAGCTGGTGGGTGCTGGAGTGACACGGCCGGTAGCCGGCGCAACTGGGCGACTAGTAGATGTGGCCGTCGCAAATGACAGCGACGGTGTGAGACGTCCAAAGACCGTCGGTGTTCTGCGCAACATAGTCAGATACGTCTTGGTGGCAGACAGGGGCTTACAAGTCGATTGGCTTCCTCTTTGTAGGACAAGTGTTGCGAGCTAGTCAAAGCATCGTAGTACACCTTGAATTCGGCCGACGACCCTTTCTTAATTTGCTTGAGCCATCGGAAGGCGCACAGGTTCCTGTGAGACACATTAGTAAACGACAAAGAAATTTTGAATTCCCATACCGTCCGTTCTTGGTACTAGAAGGGCGGTAGCTTTTGCAGCCCTTCTTCTTCGAGTCGTTTTGATCGTCGGCTGCTTCCTCGAGTGCGGGGTCGATAACAGGAGGGGTAGGGAGGGGTGGGATGGCGGCATTTGCAGCATGTAGGGACATGGCAGAACTACCAAACATGTATTAGAACAGATCAACGCACTCAAAGGACACTTACAGGGGATTGGCTATGAGCTTCTTCTTTGGAGGAGGCGGCGGCTGCTTGGGGGACTGGTTCTCTTTGTCAGCCTGTGTGCTTGACTCGCCCGGCGTCTTGATGGGAGAAGGCGCATGCTCGGGCTTCTTGGGAGGCGGGGAAGCCAGCGGTGAATTGGGAGGCGGGGAAGCTTGCGGTGAATTGGGAGGAGATGGTGAACGCTCCTGTTGCGTGAGAGGTACGAAGAGCGCGCGCTCCGGAGACGAAGAAGGCTTGGGAGACGGGAGGCGTTCCGGAGACATAAGGCGCTCAAGAGACGGCACTGTCTCTTCTGCGAAAGAGTATTAGCGCGTGTCTCAATAGACTTATTCAACTTACTTTTTGCTTTCTTAGACACCTTGTTGTCGGGTAAGTTATCTTTGCGTCGTTTCTTGCC
The DNA here is from genome assembly GCA_000827185.1 of Hydnomerulius pinastri MD-312. Lineage (NCBI taxonomy): Eukaryota > Fungi > Basidiomycota > Agaricomycetes > Boletales > Leucogyrophana > Leucogyrophana pinastri. The sequence continues at coordinate 32,623 of KN839882.1, read as the reverse complement.
CTCCATGCTGGGGGACACCTCGCTGCTCCCTGCAAGCGCTGCTTGCCTGGCAAGTTTTTCGGCCTTCGTAAGCCACTCACATTTCTCGTTTAGATGGGCCTTGCGCCATGCAGGGTACATTGAGGATGCGAGGTGGTCGAGCTTCCACCCGTCTGCGTCAAACAGGAAAAGGGCGTGATCGGTTTCTACAACCTTGCGAAACTTTTCGTGGCCTGAAGCGCTTAGCCTTCCCCAGGTCTGCGGTGCCAACTTGTTGTCAACTAGCTCGGACATTCCTCTGCGTACCGTCTTTCGGATGATCTTCACCCTGCTCTCGTTGATAGAACCGCCGTCTGTGTCCTCTAGGTAAGGTAATTGTCCTCGGGAGGTGATCTGCGCAGCAGGAGTATCGAGCCAATTCATGAAGTCGTCGTATTTCCAGAAGCGAATCCTTGGGTGCGTCTCAGGCGTTGGGTGGGTTTTGGGCTCCTCGGAGGGGGGGTCTAGCTTTACGGAGCCGGCTAATTTGTCGTACAGCGTACTATGAGTGTGTGTTAGCCATAACATGATAAAAAAGCGCATATAAGCGCATAGCTTACTTACCACATTGTGTCGCGTTCTGTTGTTACCTTTGCTAGCTGCATCTCTAGCGCGTGACATCGTTCGCTTAGCATCTGCAAGTGGCTATCTGGCGTATATGCGCCCTAGAACTTGTGTGAGTGAAAAAAAAGTCCTGAAATTTACCACTTACTTGTTGGTAAGAGTTAAAAAAGGGCTGGGGGATTCGCGGTCTGGCTGGCGGTAGGGTATCTGCAAAGGGATCAACTGAGTCAGGTAGGGACAAGGTCCCAGAACTCGAATGCGGAGAACGTGAAGATGATGTAGCCGTAGTATTAGAGAGCGGAAATTGGGAGCCACTACCAAAAAGAAGAGTTGTCATAGATTGGTCGTTATGCGGAGGAAACATGGCGGGAATTCGTGGATGTCGCTGGTGGGTATGAGGGAAAGGGGTTCGTCTTCCCAACGAGGTGTCTTGACGTTATTAGAAGTCCGCCGGTACGTGCCGCCAAGTCCTTGGTGCCTTCATGATGTGTACCTTATCACCACATCATTCGCTTATCACCACGTCAAATTAATATCAAATTCGCCCATGTCCAACAACGCGATCATCATCAACAAATCGAGCACCGTCAACATGCTCGAGGATGTCATCTTCCTCGAGGTCGACGGCATCTTACCCAACTGGAAGACGTACGGATTCAAGCTTATCATTGACACTCCGGGCGTCAAAGTAAGTCGTCTACTTCATTAATATGACCTGTGACCTCATAGGACATCCCACCAGACTGTTGTCTTTCGCTTCAAAGATGGCGCTGACATCAAAAAGGAAAAAAAGTAAGTCGAATTGTCTTACAATCGTACATAATATGACTGGAATATAGGGAGACCAAAACAGAGGATATGCAGATCCTCCATGACCTCGAAGAAGTAGATGGAGTCAAGATCAAGGTTGAAGAGGAGGAGGTGAAGCTGACTTGGGACGACTACGAGAAGAAGCTGGACACGCCCCCGCCATCTCCAAAGTGAGTGTCTTATCTTTATGCGCTCTCTTTTCAGCTAATTTGTCAAAATTTTCAAGACCGATCACTGTCTACCCATCGACAAGGCTCAGTCAAAGGACCGGAAACCCACGTGCCTCCGATCCGGGCAAACTAAGTGACAAGCCGTGGCGATACATCATAAGGTCTGCAAGCACTTCCGATTTACATGCCACCGCCAGGAACGACAGTGAGGCTCCCTCTTCCAGTGCAGGTCCCTCTTCCCACAGGCGCTCAGAGCGCTTGAAGCGCCGCAAGCTTTGATACTACTCTTTTTGTACTCCTTTTGTTCGCTTTGTTCTCAACATATTGTAATTGTAGTCTCATGTGTTTATACTGTTGAGAATAGAAGAATGCTTGTACTAAGTCTACTCTAGTTCTGGGTCGTCCTCCTCGTCCTCGTCCTCGTAAACACCATATGGAACCCCTAAGTCTGACACATCCAAACCGGGCTTCTCGCACATGAAGAAGCGGTCTTCTGTAATGCCAGAAGGTAGTGTCGGAGTGTGTGGGATCATGGCGACAACACTGCGTATGTTCTTGACGTCGACAATGAATGTGTTGTCCAATAACGTGCATGAGACAAGTACTTGCTGCGATAGCGCGAGGAGGTCGAGGTCAGGGCTTGAATAGGGCTTGATAATGGCAACGTCAGTAAACCGCCATTGCTCGTCGTCCTGTAGGTCTTCTTCATCGAGTTCATCTCCACGGTTCCTGGCGTTGACAGCTAACCTTGTGAAGTACTGTACTTTGCCAAAATAAACCACATCATCAAGAATAAACTAAGACAAATTAGATTGAGCGTGCAAGAATCAAAAGACAAATAGGAGCATACCTTTACATTGTGCGATACTCGAAGTCTATCTATAGGTTTCAATACTTCCCTCCAAGCGGAGCGAGCGATTTGACCATTTGGTAGTTTGAGGCGAGCCCAACGCTTGATTCGAGGGATTTCCCGTCCAGGACCAAGGAAGTCTTGAATGGACTGAGTATGAGGATGAGCTGGGAAGGCAAACCGCCTGTCTCGCTTGCGCAGCAGTGCATACCCGTCTCCGAGGTCGACAGCGCCGTCCGGCAGGCCTTTAGGTGGGTCGTCAAGTTCAGGCATTGAAGCGAGCAACGCATTGACTTGGCAGCGTCGCACACCCTCTTGAGATAGGTTTGCATACGGATTAGACGGCTGCCTTATCTCTTGTCCTAGGTTTCCGATTGTCCTCTCCATGGTCCACTGCGCATAGCAGATAGGGGGACCTTTCTGTAAGGTCTCGGATGCGAGATGGGCAATCTGGTGGACGACCGGTCGTACGAAATGGAGGCGGTCCTCCCGCATTTGATAGAAGAGCTCTTCGAAGTCACGCTCCCAATGGCATAAGAGTAAGTGGGCGGTTTGGACGTCTTCGGCAGAGATACGGTGTTGGCAGAGCAGCTGAATAGCACGGACGAGCTGGCAGAGATTCTTCCAGTGGGTGGGATCAAGGACCTTGTAGAGGAGTGCGGGGGCGAGGGCGAGTATATAGAGCTGCCACTCGCAGGTCTTGTACTGTGTATTGATCTTCTCAGCAATGTTACGAGGTTTACGATCGAAAGATCCTGGAAAATAATGTCTGGCATCCTCGACGAGTTTCCCGTGGGCGTCCCAGACATCTGGATCCTTCAGACAGGCCCAGCTCCATAGGTCCTTATCGTCGCTTGCGTCGCAGTCAAGTGTCCTGCGCCAAAGACTAATCAATAAGTCACCAATATTACCCATGATATGCATGATATCCGTTGTCATCGTGAATGGCACGCCAAGTGATCGCGCGGGTTTGAGACCGAGAATGAGCGGGGGTTTGGTTATACCGGTATAGGTCTTGTTGACATCGTACTGCCGTTTGCTGGGTGACGCGACCAACATGCGGAGGTTGTCGGCGTAGTCTTCGGACCCACCAGGAGGGAGATTGAATACGTCAACATCGGGGAAATTACTCCCCACACACGCACGATCGCGTGGTCTCAGGAGGGCTGGATAGTAGTTTGATTTATTAGTCTTTCTCCTACCCCTGACTCCACAGTAAATCCGGCATCCGTTCTTGCCACAGTGTCCTACCAACCCGTCCCAGTAGACGAGGCCTGGACCATCCGCTGTAACGAAAAGTAGATATATGTCGGATCTGAATATAGTGTCGATGTCAATTGTCGAGGGATCATAAAGTTAGGGGCTTACCTATAAACAACATCCTCATCGGCGTCCCATATCTGTAGTCCCTCGTTTTGAAGGGCAGCGACATGATGCATGCCAGGAAAGAGAAACGAATCGACGTTACCGGGTTTGTTGGGTCCTGGAATGAATCCCCCCGGGCAAACGTGGACCTTCTTGTAGCGCTTGTCGGGCGAAAGGTTGATGATGATCCATATATAAATCCAGCAATCGGATTCCTTGCTGCCATAGAGTTGGGCGCCATCGAGAGAGACAGTAAGTACGGTATCGTTTTTCTTGATGTCGCCATTGAGAAAGGCCCCTAAGTAGTCCCAGCCCATAACAACGTCGTCGAGTTCGGATATTTTCCCGGTGCGCCTCATTTCCTCGACAACCTGCAGAGTTCGTTCGTACAGGTAACGCATCTCGCGTGCACTTTCCGGACTTCGCATCCGTGCCTGAATTTGTGGCCCGATAGGTATGGTAATGAACTTGCGGGCAGCAACTTTGACGCGTCCATTGCTGGCGGTTCGTTTCGCTTCGTCCCAACGAGAAAGGCCACACGTTGAGCAGGCCTCGTGATGAGCAAATGGGCCAGTATACGCCAAGCAGGTATTCGGGCACATATCATGTTCGATTTTCTCGACCCCTGTGTATTGAGCAATGATATGTTCGACATTGCGGATGCTGAGCATCTTGTCGCGCTGAGGGTAATTGATCTCCTCTGAACGACCGATCTTCTCGTACGCCTGTTGTGATGCATGCTCGAGAGCGAGGTAAGTGGATATGCTATGTCGAATAGAGGGCTTGTTGATGACAACAGGGCCTTGAGGTGGGTTGCGAATCCTATATATCGCGTCGTCGTCTAGCCTCGAAACCGAGTCCTCCAGAGATGCATTACGAATGTCCATGATATACTCCATTGTTTCCTTCATCTTCGGAAGGACTGCGCTCGCGGCAAGTGCTTCGACGTCGATGTTTGGTGGTACCCTTCTTGGAATCTCGATTTCAAAGTCGTCGTCATTATTTCCAGGAGGAGAAGGTGGAGGGGGAGGGGGAGGAGTGGGTGGAGGTGTGGGAGGAGGAGGGGGTGGAGAGGGAGACGGTGGGGGTGGGGGAGGAGAGGGTGGAGGCAAGGGGCGATCGGGTTCTGGGCTATTCTGAGGCGGACTGGATCTTGGGCGAGGGGAGGGATTGCGATCTTGTTCGTATATGTTGTCCCGAGGTGGACTGGATCCTGGAGGGTAAGGGGATGGATTTCGGCCATCTTCGTCTGGTTCTGGGTTGTCTGATCCCGGAGAGGGAGACCTCCGGTTGCGCGCTCGTTTGCGACGACCACGCGAGCATAGTGCATCCATACCTTCTCGTGCACGTTTCTTGAGTGATTTGAGGACCGAGACACGTCGATTATAAGCGGGGAGAATGGGTTCCGCAGAAGCGCCAGAGGCGCTAGCACCAGCGCTTGAGGACTCGGCATGCTGGTCTGGTTGGTTATGAGACGCCCCGGTACGAGGACCCAGTGATCTCGCCGATCGTATCCTATTCTTTTCGTCCTCTGTTTCAGCCAGCTGAAGGTGTCGATTCCATGTCGAACTCGATACTTCGTGGGGTTGTCCTCGACCATATTTGAGGCACACGCAAGTGAAAGTCTCTGGGCAGTTACTGGGTGGTTGAGAGGCTGGAAACATACTGTATTGTCCGGTAGATAGTAAGTACAGAAGGATTCATAGTATAAACAAGAGAGAGAGGAGGGTGTGCGTATGGTACAGAGGACATGAGGACATACTGAGCAATTCGTCCTTTGCGAAATTCTTGATGGTGTACCTGGCCGAAGCAATGTGATCAACACGAGGCGTGCGCGCGTGCACTTGCGCGGAGCAGACGTTGAGCAGGTGCAGACTTAAGCAATTTGCGTTGTGTTTCGAGCGCGAAAGTCCAGAACTGATGTTGTGAAATGATAAGTTGCGTCACCATATCACATTTTTCCATATCAGGTCACATCCGGCCACATAACCAAAAAGGAAATTCATATCACGTCCTATATAGTCACTACCGGAGATGTCCAGTTTTCACTGGGATTCACTCCCCAAGCGTTGACATATCCGAACCTAAAAGGGGGTCAAAGGAATAGACAAAAAAATTCCAAAACGAGTACGAACGCCGAAAACGTTG
>KN839882.1:3637-26598 GCA_000827185.1 Hydnomerulius pinastri MD-312 | reverse complement strand
ATTCACTCCCCAAGCGTTGACATATCCGAACCTAAAAGGGGGTCAAAGGAATAGACAAAAAAATTCCAAAACGAGTACGAACGCCGAAAACGTTGTTAGAGCAGTGCTGGTTCATGAGACCCGGTCAGTGATGGCTTGAAGGTGCCTGGAAAAGCCAGGGAGACTCACGCGAAGGTGATAGACCAAGCCTTCAGCCCGCCATCAGGAGCTTCGCCAGCATAATTGGCGTATTTTTCGGTCAATGCCTCGGGAGATTTCTCGAGGACAGTCAGGTCATCGCAGGCGCTCCGAGTCGTATGTGGTGCCCCCTCAGGATTCCCTTTCCATTCTTGTGATGCAAGTGGCCCGTCTTGAGAAGCGCGCGTCGTCTGTTCGGACATTGCCCCCTCTTGCTATCGAAAATGGTTGGAAAGACTAGCAAGTTTGTGATCGGCGTTACATATGCATCCATGTGCTTCAGCGATAAACTGGTTGACTTTGAATGATGAACGGCATCTCGTGCTTTTAGGCGCTGCTTAGAGATTCATACCTCGGAGTATCACCGAACGTCATGTCAAACTTTGTCAGCAGCGGAATAGCCATCAATTCAAAGGCTATCTTCTTGGATCCACGAAGCCTTGCAAACATCCTTCAAGACCGAGAGTTTCGGCATTTAACTGAGCGGCCTGCAAACCATTAGACTTCGTTCTCGTGGTCCCGGTCATTCCGGCTGCGTAACATTACACAGTCAGGGACCTAACAGAGACACATGAGGCAAACTGCTTGAGGAGCTCCGAGGAATCGACACTCTGTTACTTACCATTGGCCTCGAGTGCACCAATCATTCTGTCGTATGTACGTTCGAACGCTGTTTGCGCAGCTACGCACCGTTTAGTTAGGGATAGCAAATGTCCCTTAAGGCGCGCTTTGATACACAGAATTATAGACTTCCAGGGTGTTCCTCAGATCTGTATATCCAGTGTAAGAGACAGAACTTAGGGACTCCTACTCGGTACCCGTGGCCAATGAGAAATTCAGATATTGCTCCGGGCTCCCTGTCCCGTCGTGTAGCGGGGTTCGAGCAGAAGCATACGCCAAGAAAGGTTTGACTCCTCCGCGCGACGCAGCTGGCCACCGGGCCACCTGTGAGGTAGGGAAAAGGTGGAGCCCTTGTATGTGATCCAACGAAGTGAGCGCCATAACCCTTGGCAGTCTATGAAACATCTTGGACGTGTCTCCTGCGCCAAAAGTCACCACAAGCTGGCGTTGACCCGGGTAGAAGCCATCCGATTTTGGTGGTGTTAGTGACCGGTGTTTGCATCTGTTTGCGCTCTCAGTCACTGCAAATTTTCGGCCATTACTGGCAGGTTTCGAGGATCAACAGCGCCGTTTTGCTCATCATCAAGGTCAACGAGGAGCTTCAAGACAACCTTGAAGGGAGGATAAATGGCATTTGGTATGTACAGAATCTTCAATTAATATCCCCCTTGATCTACTGTTTTTCCAACATCTGCTTATCGCTCATATGTTTTCACTTGGCTCAAACAGGAGCATCAGGTAACCGTGGTGGGTTTGGAGGCCGAGGTGGTGGTGGAGGACGTGGCGGAGGACGCGGCGGCGGCCCCCCAAGAGGTGGTGGTAGAGGTGGTGGCCGTGGTATGTCCCCTGACCATATATGTGTTACTGATAGCACGGTATCTCACTGCTCGAAAAATTCAGGTGGTGGTGTCCAAGGGCGTGGTCGAGGTGGAGGTGGTCGCGGAGGACCAGGAGGACGAGGTGCAGGAGGACGCGGTGGTCGTGGCGGTCGTGGCGGAGGACGTGGTGGAGCTAAAGGCGGCGCCCAGGTCATTCTCGAACCCCACAGGCACGCTGGTATCTTCATCGCAAAAGGCAAGGATCACCTCCTTGTCACAAAGAATCTCGTTCCAGGCGAGAGTGTCTACGGCGAGAAGCGGATATCTATTGAAGGAGGAGTCGAGGGTACCAAAATCGAGTACCGCGTATGGAATCCTTTCCGGAGTAAGCTGGCTGCAGGTGTGTTGGGTGGTATGGACGAGATCTACATCGCACCCGGAAAAAAAGTGCTATACCTTGGTGCTGCCAGCGGCACGAGTGTCAGTCACGTCGCAGACATCGTGGGCCCAGTACGTTATCACATTTACCCTCCCTAAATCTGTTCGCTATCTGACAACGTGTCTGGTGCTGCAGGAAGGTGTTGTATACGCCGTTGAGTTCTCGCCCCGGTCAGGCCGTGACCTAATCAACATGGCAAAAAAGCGGACAAATGTTATCCGTGGGTATATCCGAGATGGGATCGAATTAATATACTGATCGAAGGTTTCCAGCCATCGTGGAGGATGCACGTCTACCAAACAAGTATCGGATGCTTATCTCGACTGTTGACGTGATTTTCGCGGACGTCGCTCAGCCAGACCAAGCTCGTATCGTTATCCACAACGCACAATATTTCCTCAAGGACGGCGGACACGTCGTCATCTCCGTAAAAGCTAGTTGCATTGATTCAACAGCAGCTCCGTCTGCAGTCTTCGTCCAAGAAGTACAGAAACTGCGGGAAAGCAAATTCAAGCCCATCGCGCAAATTACCCTTGAGCCATACGAGCGTGACCACGCAATGGTGACTGGTCAGTGTGCCGTGGTTTGTCCGCGACCAGTACCTGATCTTAACCTTCTTCGCAGCACAATATATTCGACACCAGTGATTCCTGTAAGGGTACTTGCTGAACATGGTAGACCTAGGTTTGAATGTACCATTTTGCTCTCATGGATCTGTTGTCGTAAAAAGTATCTGTGCTCATCTTCGGTACAAACACGCTGTTTAATATTGTATTGCTTGCTTCACCCTCTTGGGCCTGATCTTGAACTTCGGAGAGAGCAAGTAAATTTGTACCTCGGAATGTACCTTGATTGTTGAGAACGAGGGGTGTTTCGGCCGCTGTGACACCGCGGGTATCCAGTGTCCACGTGTAATGATCAACTGCTCAGCCTGTGACACTGACAGCAGAGACAGTGAAACGTAGCCAAAAGTCTTCAAAGCACTCTTCCACTTCTACCAGCCCACCAGCACCTCGACGACTTCGCAAAGAGGCTTCAAAAGCCTTGCCAAAGGCGGAGAAAAACAGCAATTAGCTGATGAGACCATCCCAAGTTGAAATTGATTTCGGTACACCACCCGGCACGCCTCCGCGTACTTCTTCTGACTTTGAGGAGATTCCATATCCTTCACAACATACACAACCACACACATCTTGGCCAGCTACGACTACAAAGCACGAAGAATCTCTGCCTCTTCACTACATGTCTGAGGACACGTCAGCAAGACGGAGGGTCGCTAGAGGGCCGGGGAGTAGTGGCGGGTTCATGAGCGGGGATGAACATGAAACGGACATGCAGTATGACGACGAAGGGAAGGACGTCTACTCCAAGCTCAAACCAGGAAGAGGAGGTCGGGTTACCAGTGGACGGATACATAAACCTTACCCTCCTCCTCCAACGTCAATAGTACGTGTCCGCCGCTGTCTGGTTGCTGCGCAACCCCGTCATACTGACGTCCGTTCAGAGCGAGTTCATTTCACAAAACCTCGAACACCTCCCGCCCGCCATATACACCCTCCTCTCATGTTGGACTCGCTTCCATAAAATTGGACTCGCCAACACCGTCGTTTGGGATGAAGCTCACTTTGGCAAATTTGGCTCGCACTACCTCAAACGCGAGTTCTATTTTGATGTTCACCCGCCGCTGGGTAAAATGCTTGTGGGCCTTGCTGGTTTGTTGTCGGGCTACAACGGCAGCTTCGAGTTCAAGAGTGGCGAGGTATACCCTGACAGTGTACCCTATGTTGCAATGCGGGTCATGATGGCCACTTTCGGTGTCGCTCTTGTACCTCTGGGGTGGTACACAGCCGTTGAACTGGGCATGAGCTCATGGGGTTGTCATTTGGTTGCGCTCATGGTGTTGTGCGGTATGTTGATGGTTCTATCTACGTTTCCCCTGACTGACCGTCAGCAGATGTTGCATGGTTGTGTATATCGCGGTTTATTCTCCTGGATTCGATGTTACTATTCTTTACCTTCACCACGGTCTTTTTCCTGAGCAAATTTCATAATCAACAATATCAGTGAGTCTTATGCTCGTTTCAACGTGGAATCGTGCTCACGTACCGTTCAGATCATTCTCCTTCGACTGGTGGATGTGGCTTACCTTCACAGGCATCTCAATCGGCTGCGTGACAAGGTGTGCCCTTTCGCAATCATCTGGTGCCCTTTGAATTTAGCAAATTTTCAGTGTCAAATGGGTGGGACTCTTCGTCACCGCTGTCGTTGGTCTTTACACAATCGAGGATCTTTGGGATAAATTCGGCGACTTACGAATGTCAACTGTGAGTCGGAGCCGGCGGTCTATTGCTCTCTTCTAATGAACCTTTGCAGCGCGACCAGATACGCCATTGGGCGGCACGGGTTCTGTGTCTGATCGTTCTGCCTATTCTTGTCTACATGATGTCCTTCAAGCTGCACTTTGCAATTTTGAATCACTCGGGTCCCGGTGATGCGCAAATGAGCTCGCTCTTCCAAGCACACCTTGTTGGAAATGATTTCTACAAGAACCCGCTCGGTTGGTCCGGACTTGCTTCAAATACTTGAACGTACTGACGCGATACACAGAGGTTGCATTCGGGTCCAAGGTCACGCTGAAGAACATGGGCTGGGGTGGTGGCCTCCTGCACTCTCACGTTCAAACTTACCCTGTCGGCTCCACGCAACAACAAGTTACATGCTACCACTACAAGGACGACAACAATGACTGGATCATCCTCCCCACCTGGGACGAACCCGACTATAACCCGAACGACGCGCTCCGGTTCGTCAAAGATGGCGATATTGTTCGTCTCCAGCATGGTCCTACCACACGCAACCTTCATTCCCATCTCGTCGCAGCTCCGGTAACGAAACTCAACAACGAGGTGTCCTGCTACGGCAACTCGACGGTAGGGGACATACACGATCACTGGGTCATTGAAGTGGTCGACGACATAAACCAAGGAGCGAAGGAGCACGTCCAACGTATTCATTCGCTCACCACGAGGTTGAGGTTTCGACACCAGGCGCTTGGGTGCTATCTGTCTGCAGCGAACGCAGTTCTGCCACAATGGGGTTTCAAACAGATCGAGGTCAGCTGCGTTAAGGAGAACGACCCGAACGCAGTTCACACGTATTGGAATGTGGAAAGTCATTGGAATGATCGCCGTACGTATTTTGGGATATGTCGCGATATCCATCCTGAACGACTTTTGTCTAGTTCCCCCTGGCGATGTCAAGTACTACAAGTCCCCATTCTTGCGTGACTTCTGGCATCTCAATGTTGCTATGATGACGTCGAACAACGCTCTCATTCCCGACCCAGACAAAGAAGACATTCTCGCTTCAAGTCCGACCGACTGGCCGTGGATGCGGCTTGGTCTTCGAATGTGTGGTTGGGGCGATAATCAACCAAAGTATTACCTCCTCGGCACACCTTTCATCTGGTGGGGTGGTTCTGCCAGCATCATCGCGTCCATTCTCCTACTTGGTATCTACCTGTTCCGCCAGCAGCGGAAATATGTGGACATGGATGCTAGCGAGTAGTCATTACTTTTTGATGGAACGCGGCTGACTGGCGTCCCAGATGGGTGGGCACACTTCTTGTATGTGGGGAAGATTGCATTCTATGGGTGGTTCTTGCACTATGGTACGTTCACTGACATAAATCCTTGACCCGTCTAAACGATGTCTGATTACAATATAGCACCCTTCTTCATTATGGGTCGTGTAACATACGTCCATCACTACGTATGTGTCCAGCTATTATCGTCTCCTGTCCCGTCTAACTGGCATACAGCTTCCTACCCTGTATTTCTCAGTGCTCATGTTCGCGCACCTCCTTGATCATTCCATCTTCTCGGCACGGTGGAAGGACAGCACGAAACGTGTTGCATTCGGCGTGTTTGCCTTCCTCATTGTAGGAAACTTCTGGTGGTTCAGAGGAATGGCATGGGGCATTGAGGGACCGATCAACGACTATTGGGGCCTACTATGGCGTAAAGTGAGTCTTCTTTCCCCCGTTCATCTGGGAACGCATCCTAAGTACAATTAAATTTTAGACCTGGAATATTTATAACGCGTAGCTACGCATACTTTGGCTTCCTGCATAGAATAGTGTTTACATGTCATCTATGATACATCTCGGACACCAATGCCGGCTTTCGAGCCTGTTGATTAGCTGATGGTACTAAGAGCGTAATCTTTGTGGCACCAACGAGCCAGTCGTGACTGCCACTGTTTTGGACTTGCCAACTATACGCGCTGAGATCGAAGATGTCATGATATATTGCCGCCCAGTACCCGTTTGAGACATGTCACATACTAGTACATAGTCGAGACAACTGAGCTCAGGTTGTTGGGAGTAACATGTTCACCCCAATGATGCATCTTCGCTGTCTGATCCAATGGGGCGTTTGCCGGACCAAGGGCCTCCGCGTATGTGTGTGTCCGACCGCCTGTTGCAGCTCCCGGTTCATTTGATAGGATTGAAGCGAACAGCGATGCCGCTTTCTAACGCTACTTCTCAGTGCATGCCGGACGTTGGCTGGACGGCCTTGGGAAGTCCTTCCTTAGTTATTATCTTGAACACCAGCTGGAGGAAACGCCAGAGGACCAGGACCACCCTCTGCCAAGATAATTGCCCATGGATTGCGAGCCATGCACTACTGTCGACGCTCGCTCGGAGAAGGACTTGACGACTCGGACCCTTGCTCCGAATGAGGAGCCGCCAACAGTCTTAACCGATCCCTTATCAGGGGCTCCAGACGGTGGTTTGAAGGCATGGACTGTGGTCTTAGGGTCAGTGGGTGGATCTTGGACTATGTGACCTGACAGAATTCACAGCTGCTCCTGCAGGATATCCCTAAAGATATTTTCATCGTATGTGCACTTGTCAGGACTTACGAAACCAGTTCTTGCGTTAACATCCTCTCAGGTTCGGTTATGTCAATGCCTGGGGTGTAAGCCAGCGAGTTCAATCCTATCGGCCTGACATTGACCTTGAAATAGGTCTTTCAAGCATATTATCAGGATCACCTACTCCAAGACGCTTCACCTTCAGACGTGTGAGTTACGCCGTTGAATGGATACCGTAGCGAATATATCCGAGCAACTTTTCAGCGCGTGGATTGGGTCACTGCAGGTGGGTCCTTCCACCGCTTCCATCCGAGTTTATCATCATATGCCTTATTATTCTCCAAGTATGCACTGGTCTTTCTCCCTGGTCTTGTCACAGGTCGATTGGTAGACCTCGACTACTTCAAGGGACCATGTTTCGTGGCGAGTTGCACTATCGTAGCATGTGCTTTCATAACAGCACAGTGCGAAAAATACTGGCAGTTCCTTCTGATACAGGGTATAATGACTGGAGTACGTATATTTGCTCAGATATTGGCTGTGACTAACGGCGCGCAGCTAAGTAGTGGAGTGATATTTGGCACTTCCCTCGGTATCGTCTCGCATTGGTTTACGAAGAGGCGGGGTTTTGCCATGGCAGTTGCTGCACTTGGCTCATCAATCGGTGGAACAGTGTTTCCTGTCGCCGCGCAGAATCTTCTCCCAGTCATAGGGTGCGATGCTATTCCAGCTTCTCGGCGCAAAGTGGCTAACGCGCCCTGCGTGCATGGCATCAGGTTTAAATGGACCATGCGGGTGTTCGGGTTAGTCTTAGCTGCCACCCTTGGTGTCGCAAACCTGGTAGGCGTGCATTATACTACTCTAGACGTAACTGATCGACGTAGGCCGTCGACCGTCGACTCCCTCCGGTCAAAGTAACTGGTGGCCTCTTCAACTGGGCAGCATTTCGCAATCCTGTTTACACTACCTACTGCATTTCCGGCCTTTTCACATTCCTAGGCCTTTACACAGGTAACCGTGTGGTATCTTCAAATGATAGCTGCTTAGCTGATTCTTGACAAGCGTTGACCTATATGTCGGTCAGCGCTGAATCGGTTGGGGTCTCGAGCGACTTCTCCTTTTACCTAGTTGCTATCGTCAATGCCTCATCAGCTATCGGACGGCTGTCAGCGGGTTTGCTCGCTGATCGCTATGGTAGAGTGCTCCCATATCTTTCAGGTGGTTGTCTCACCCGAGGTTTCAGGCCCGACAAATACAATGATACCTTTCACCGTGGCAGCAGGCGTCATGACTTTTATCTGGCCGTTTGCCTCGAGCAAGCCCGAATTGATTGTCGTCGCCGTGACATACGGGTAAGCCCTTGGTAATTGGCTCCAGCGACCCGCTTTAAATATTCAGAACTCTACCAAGTATTACTTGCGGTGCTTATGTCTCGCTGCTCTCCTTGCCCGTGATTGCAATGGGTGAATTGTCCGACGTTGGTCGTCGGGTAGGAATGTTTTTGACCTTCTCGGCAATCGGCGCGCTTGGAGGACCCCCTGCGTCTGGTGCAATCTACGGTGCCACACAAGGGTTCAAGGCAGTCGGATTCTATGCAGGTTCGTTCTTGTTTGTTCCAGAAGTGAGGTGCAGTTTCATCTGTTTCCGTAGGCGGTATCGTTTTGCTGTCCGCTATGTTACAAGCTGTTGCACGATACCTACACCTCGGACAGGTCTTGGGCAAGTTTTGACAGCCGTTATGCTATTTCATGATCACTTTGCGTTTCCTTTAGATCTTCGTTATTTACTTTTCAAAATATGTTGCTCGCTCCAAGGGCTTCCCTGATCGCCCAGGAGCGTATTCCTCTACTCTAGTAGTATAGAATGGATATGCTGTCGTCGGATGCTGCTACAGTTTTATGTCGTATCAAAAACGTTTGCCCTGGAGCCGAAGCACATGAAGGTCCGCGTCCCGGAAGAGAAGTTATATTTTCATCCCCTCGCGGAATTAGGTGTCTAGAAGACAAATCGTACTCATAACGCTCAAGTCCGTGCAGCACCACTAATTCTACGATAAAACAGCAAATAAGCGCAACGATCGTCTCGCTCAGGAGTGCCAAACACGTCCTCTGGACGGACGTCCGAAACGAGCTCGTCGTCGATACGTATCCATGCTTCGCGTGGTTTTGTTGGGCTCATGTCAATATTGGGGTGGAGCACGTCGAGAGTGTAGTGCCCGCCTGAAGCGGATTGGCCGTGGTGATAGAGAACTAAAAAGCAATGTGAATGCACACTCATGACTGGCCTCTGAGAGTACTTACCACCGAAGAGCTTATACCGCGTAGAGTGGATTTTCTTTCCCGGTGCCAGCAGATCTACAAACATGATCAAGAACTGAGGGGTTGGGTGTGCAAAATACACGTACCACTGCCAACCTCCAGCTCAGGCGTAAACGATACCTGCTTACCGACCTTCGCAACACCTCCAGCACTGGCATCGTAAAGGAATCGCTTGAGGTGAAGGATCAAGATCGGAGGAAGGGAGTCAATCTGAACGAGTTGTGTTGCATCTAGCGTTGCCCCTGGGCGCGTCACGGAGGTGACTTGGACAGATTGCGGCGACGAAATGTAAGCGAGAGCGTCCTTGATAGTGTGGATTTGTTCGCGCTGAAAAGGACTAATGAGCGTCTCATAACCATGCTAAAAATCAATTGTTCTCACCTGAATATCCAGCCGCAATGAGCGCCAGTCCTCGAACATGACCGAGTCTCGTTGGTGTGGTACACGGAGAGTGGAACGGAATTTACCACCAAACATACGAGTGATAGGTGATTCGGTGGACCTGGTCTGCAGAAATGTTTTCGTTCAGCGAAAAGAAAGGCGTCGCGGGAATGACTTACCGTGCGTGTCACCGCTGTTCGATTTCGCTTGCCGACTTCAAGCCATAGCCCATCCTCTTGGATTGCGTTGCCGTTTTGAGCCTCAGAGTTCGCGTGTCCATTTTCAGCCTTGGGGGAGAGCGATGAGGATATGGAAAGGAGTTCCTCTTCCAGCGTGTCCAAATAAAAGCCCAAGAACTCTTCTGCGTCTTCCTGTTGTCCACCCTAGATAGAACCATGGTTAATGGACACACCACACACCTCAGGGAACCATCCACTTACCCGCATGTGGTCAAAGCGCTTCTTTTCCTTGAGCGCATCGTACACGTAAGTGGGAATGAAGGAGTCCATCACGTCCTCCTCCTCATCCCCATATTTGTAGGCGCGGTCAACACCCTTGCCCTTGCCTTCAGGAGCGGGTTTTTCCTTGGGAATGAATTCCCTCAGGAACCTCACGGTAGCGTCGACCAAGGGTGTTTTGCTGTTGCTCACATCTCCATCGGCCGGGCTATCCACAAACTTCCCAAGCTCATGGAATAGCCGCCAGAACGGAGGGCAGTACATGAGTACCTGTAGCACCGCGTTCGCGAAACACATGTTACCCGTGTTTACGAGTCCGCGTGGGCGAATCTTCATCGACGGCTGACCGGAAGGTCCAGACGTGAGAAGGGACAGCAATTCAGGTTTCTTACTGGGAGAGATCGCAGGAGCAGCAGATGCTGAGGAAAGAGCGGACGCTGGGATAGAGAAACCGACGAGCGAAGAAGTTGGGAGAGCATTGGGCTTCGACGGTGTCGCACCGTCGCTACGGAGGAGGGAGGCCCAAGAAGGCTTCGGGCCGGCGGGCTTGGGCGCAGGAATGGAAGGAGTCGTGGCGGCCGCCGTGGTCTCACTCGTGGTGGCAGGTTCGGAAGGCTGTTCTACAGGAAGAGCTTTTTCTTCAGCTTGAGGGGTGGTAACTCGTTCAGGCTGGGGTGGTTCGACAGACTTGCTTCTTGAGGAAGAACCAGTGGCAGAGAGGGAGGTGTTTGTTGAAACCGGTGAAGCGGGAACAGATGTATTGGGCGCAGAAGACGTGGCAGGCGTTGTTTCCGTGGCAGCAGAAGAGGGAACGTCTACATGATCAGGCGGCGTTGGCGTTGGCGCCTGATCGCGAGCTGCATCCTCAGTGGGCTCTGGAGAGGGGGGAGGGGAGGGAAGATTAAGGGCTTTCTGTACGATATCGTCGGGTGGGCGGGCACGCGGGGAGATGATGATGCCAGGTGCAACCAGTGGGTTGCTGGGACGTTTGGACCAGATAACGTACTCAGGAGATCTATTGGTCAGCGTTTTGGGCGAGGACACGCTCGGAGACGTTGGGGATGACGCAGACGATACCGTGGAAATGGAACCGATGTGAGTCCGTGGAGGAGACTGTGGGGTCTCAGAATTTTCAGAAACTTCGTGGGTGTTGTCGTTGTAGGTACTCTGCTCATTTTCAGGTCGCGACGCAGAGTCCATAGGGAGCGGTGGTATCGATTCTTCTGGCTGAGAGGGCTGGGAAGGTAGTGGTCCGGGAGAAACAGGAGGAAGCATGGACAGCTGTTTCGGTAAGGGAGATAACGGCTGCTGGGGCTGCCACGCGGAAGCATATGGGCTGGAAGGATGGATGGCGTAATTGGGGGAGTAGGGAACAGGCTGCGCATGCGGATGGGGATACTTGCTGTGATGCGGGTGCTGTGGCGGTGGAGCAGGGGGGTAAGGTCCAGGAGAATGGGGGGAATGTTGAGGGTACGAATAGTGGTGCGGGGGAGGGGCATGATGATGGAAGTTCTGATAGCTTGGCCCACCTCGAGAGGGAGGATAACCACGTCCCTGTGAACTGATACGGGGTGAAGAGGGAGCGTGAATTGGGTGGCCGTGACCGTTCATGGGTGGGAGAGGGTATTGGTACTGATATGGCCCAGGACCGGGAGGAGGAGCAGGGCTGTGACTACCGTACGCAAAATGAGGCGGTGGTGGATGGTGTTGATAGTAGTTGGACGGGCCGGGATGGGGATACGGGGGCTGGGAAGCAGCCATCTTCGTTCAAGTCGTAAGGGAAGATGTACTGACAAGAAGAAGAAGCGCATTAGAAGTAACATAAGTAACTTGACGTTAGGCAGAATAACGCAGGAAACTCACAGGGGAAGAAGGTGAAGTAGGAAGAAGACCGATCACAGAGATGGACGGTTTTCTGCCTATAGTATGTCAAAATAACTGCATTTTTAGAGGCTATTAGTTAGACCATGAGCCATGCTCACCAGGCGCCGGTCGAGGAGGACAAAGCCTTGATACTGTGCACACGAGCAGCAAGTTTTCGGGCTTGGTGGGGATCAAGGGCGTCCACAAAGTTGCTGCAAAATCTCTGGGTCCTTACTTGTGTATCCTTATTTGCCTCCCCTTCTTCCCAAAATAGTCCTTAACCCTAACCTCAATTTATGTCTGCTAAAAGGATCAAGATCGCCACCAGCGCAGTCAAGGTCACGGTCGAGTTCAGGTTGTAGCACGATATTAGACTTTGTTACTCAAAGTACTACCGAGGTACTAAGCACTAGCTCTACTGACCAGTGTGAAGCTAACTAGCAGGGCCAAAGTAGCTCACGTCCTGGCCCACAATACTCAGGGCTTGAGATGAACGACGAGCCGCACCCGCTGGTGCTGGAACTCACGAGCCTTCGCCAGACCGCATCTCGCTTCCAAGTACGTAGCGCGGTCACTTATTGTATCGTGTAACTCACTGCCATCTCGTACTAGCATGAAGCTCACGCGGCAGCGATCAAGCTGCAGCGACATTCCCTCGAAACGTCCCGTACCTATGAACACGCAGCTGCTCTTGAACAAGAGAACGCGCGACTCAAGGAGGAACTCGAATTCCTTCGTGAAAATCCAGATGTAGCACCACATCCTGCTGTCGTCCAGGTCCAAGAGTTGACCCTGGCTCTCCGACGCGTCTCGGAGAAGATCGAGCTCACCGAGCTCACCCTTCGCGAGCGCACGGGTGAGCTCACACACACTCGTAGTGAGCTTGTGAAAGCCAGACATGACGCCGATGGCGCGTTCGAACTCGCTGCCCGAATGCGCGCAAGAGAAGAGGAAGGCAAGGTTCGAGAAAGAGAGCTAGAACTGAAAGCACGCGCTTCTGAAGAAGAACGCAAAATGGTCGATCTCGTCGTGCAGGAGTACGCCGATCTCGTGCGCTCACTCGAGGGTCGGAAAAGTGTCAATCCAGTCGTCTCGTCGCCAACTTCGAACAGATCCGCATCGACCATAACTCTCGTGGACAGTCTCCACGAGGGGAAATCTGGCTTGCAGAAATTATTCGTAGAGTTCACTGGCGAAACGGAACAGCTCGAGGCTGTCATTGCAGAGTTACGCGGACAAGTCTCATCCCTTCAAGCGACAATCGAAGCTGAACGCAAGTCGGCTTTCCAAGATCGCACATCACTTGCACAAGCAAGAACCGAGCTTGATAAACTCAAGCTCGAAGATCAAACGGCGGCCAAGATGGTTTCTCGCTACATGTTGGTTCACTTTCTACGCCCGCCTTCACACCGTTGATTTTTTGCTTAGGAAATTCTCCCAATCTGCTACCAACGCCCTCCAAGAACAGATCATCGCACTGAAAGCGCGACACGCGTCGACGACATCCACGCTTCAGCTCCAGCTCTCCATCGCAGAGTCTCATCTGGCATCTGAGCGTGCCCAGTCTTCACGTCTCCAGGATGCACTTGACGAGTTATGTGAAGATGTAGTGCGTGAAACGTACGGTAGGCGGAGGGAGGTTGCGCTCAGGCTGGCGCTACTCGCAAGAGAAGAAGGCGTCGCAGAGTCAATGAGACGGTGGGCAAGGAGGGCGAGGGAGCTATTTGCCCGGTGTTATCCGCCGTTGAGTCGAGACGCTCCTGATGCGTCACCGCCCTCAACGCCCAGATCTTCGCCGAACGCCGATATCCGCGAAGCCTTCCACCGCGTCGTCAGCGATGCTGAGTCCCTACTACGCGCTTTAGATGACGACATGGAGTTCTCTGATGGAACGCAGGCATCAGGAGCCCTGGCAAGGATACTGGTATCGAGGGAAGCGGTGGAGGCACTCAGGGTAGAATTACAGGACGAAGTTGGGAAAAGGGTGGACGCTATACGAAGGAGCGGTTGGGTGGCTCACAACGAAGGCGCAGACAAACATATACCCGACACGAAGGAGCATTTGGGAGTGCAAGGTGTGCGGTCAGTGGCTGAGGGCGGGGTACAAGAAGCCATACCGTTTACGCCCTCAAGTGGTGATGCAAAGAATGGACGAGAATTGATTGACGATGAACCCGCATCTCAGGATGTGGACTCTCCGCTATCGTTGATCAGAGCCTCGCAGGAGGCTATCGATGACGATCCTTTCAATTCTCCCGTCGCGTCTCGAACACCTCTAACCAGTGCGATACTAATTCACGACGACTTGGGCCAAGTGGGGTCCGACCAAACGCTCACAGAACCACATTCGCCAGGCCCTGGAGATGGACGAAGTCCTGTTGTACCAACACTTCTTGTTTCCGATGAGGAGTCAAGACCTGCCCAAGAGCTCTCACCGGCGGTGTCAGTGCTGGAACTCCAGCAAACACTGCAGCCTCCTCTCGCCCAAGAGCCCGTTGTAACCAATGTCATGCCTGCGGCTGAGCTCGTGTCGCCAAACGATTTGGTCTCTGAATCACGTCCTGCACCAATCGAGCGGTCGACTGTATCCGCTCCAGAGGTCCTAAACACCATTACCGTGCCCTCCATTCCTATAGTGCCCGCTGCGATACCCCAATCATTGGGGGATACCCAGCAATCTCAATCACATTCCACCGGTACACTTCTCCCCTCCCTCAACGCAACCAGAAACCGGTACGACACTTTACAACGCGCTTTCCGAGACTGTTCTCTCGCACTCAAGGAGCTCAAACGCACGCTTACGCCCCCCTCACCGTCGTCAGGCCAAAACATGAGCATCATCCAGCAGCACTTGCAGACAGCGCTATCTCGCATCGACGACTACGCCGAGGACGCGCGCGTGGAGCTCGAGATTCGTATTGCAGATGAGGAACTCACTGCGCATGGCTTTGAAACGTTGCTCTCAATCCCTGGCGCATTGAGCGATCCAACGGAGCAAGCGGAGGTCGAGGAGAACGCACGCGGATTTATAGACGGGACAGATGAAGGTGTTTCTAAAGCGCTGGAGCGATTCGGGAAGAAACTGGAAGACATACAGCACGATGTCGCCGTCATCAAACGCGCCGTGCACGAGCTATCGTCTCAAGATCAGGAGGATAGCAATGATAGTGATGCTAAGGGCGCAGGATGGTCTGCATGGACGGCTGGACTATTGGGGAGTAATTCGAGTCCCTCTCGCTCTGCAACACCTGGACACACGTTCGGTTCAGTCATGACTTCCCCCAGACTCCGACACTCACCGTCTCTGAAGCAGCTGCATTCCCCGAGCTCTCAAACTAATGGAGCTCTAGAGCGAGGAGGACCTCTCGCAGGTCTGGAGCTCCGCATACCCATGCCGTCTCCTTTGGGCACCGATTATGCGAATCTCGGGATAGGGCGAGCACCCGAAACACGTCCAAGAACAATCTCAACAATGTACTCCATCGGTCTTGGAGCGCGATCGTCTTCGCTGGTTGGCTTGGGCAGTGCCTCACCATCGCCTTCAAGGACCAAGACGACCAAGTCAGCAATATCGAGGTTCGCATCTGCACCTCGTGCAGGAGCAGCTACGCAGAATGGGGTACCACAATCGGATCGGGGCGGGAACGACAGCTATGACCTTCATGATCACAGTGATGTGGAGTAAACATATCGAACTCTTGGACTTTGCACGGACGGAAACGCAAGATTTTTTGGGTGTATACCATACTTTTTACCACACAGTCCTTACCTTGAAACATCTGAACAGTTGACCGAGTCCGCACGCATGGGCTCCGAGAATCGATGTTGTGTGACTTACCCACCGGGACCGCGCCGGATCACGTGGAAAAAATCAAGATATTTCACCATGAACGTTCGTACACTCCCTTCTTATCCACACTTTAGCACTTCAGTACCCAGCCCAGTACCCAACCCAGTACCCAACCCAGTACCCAACCCAGTACCTTTACAAAATATGTCTTCCTTGACAACCACCGAAACGCAGACCCGTCAGCAGGCACAGCGCGGCAAACGAGGAAATCGGGGACGCGGAGGTAATCGCGGTGGTCCCGCTCGAGGCGCTCGAGGCAGCAACGGCGGATCTGTGCAGTCCAGCAATGCAGTAAAGGAGCCCAAGCAAGCCATTATCGAG
Source organism: Hydnomerulius pinastri MD-312 (assembly GCA_000827185.1). Classification (NCBI taxonomy): domain Eukaryota; kingdom Fungi; phylum Basidiomycota; class Agaricomycetes; order Boletales; genus Leucogyrophana; species Leucogyrophana pinastri. The sequence goes on along the minus strand of KN839882.1, from coordinate 10,474 downwards.
AGTGCCAAGGTCGTTCCCGAAGCCGCCACGGAAGCAGATGATGCTGCTGTCTGTTGGATATGTGCGGAACCCGTCAAGTACTACTCAGTATCTGCCTGCAATCATCGTACTTGTCATGTCTGCTCTTTGCGTCTCAGAGCCCTCTATAAGAAACTAGATTGTACCTTCTGCAAGGTAGGAATCAGTTCCTCACGATCTACTCCCGCACTTCTGATACTACACTTTACAAATACAGGAGCCTCAGCCTACAGTGATATTCACCTCTTCTCCCGACGCCCAGTTCTCATCGTATACGCCGGATTCCATTCCCCACAAGGACCCTAAACTATCGATTCACTTTGAGACTCAGGATATGATGGAGGAGACACTCATCCTCCTCCGTTTCAATTGCCCAGACGTCGAGTGCGATTACACGGCCTCTGGCTGGGGAGATCTGAAGCTTCATGTTCGCGCTATGCATGGCAAGATGCTATGGTAAGCTCGCTACGTTTGTTTCATGTCCTCGCGTCTTCACATCTCTGGTCTCAGCGATCTGTGCATCAGATTTAAGAAAGTATTTGCTCACGAACATGCGCTGTATCCCCCGAACATGCTGCCACTACACTTACCTTCCATGCCCCATCGATCGAACAAGCAGGCCCTGAAGGAGCCGATCGAGGGCGGAATCCACCCTTTGTGCGCATTCTGTCGAGAATGCTTCTTTAGCGACGACGAGCTGTTTGTTCACATGCGAGAACGCCACGAAGAGTGCTTTATATGCAAACGCAACGAGGTTCGAGATCAATAGTTAGTCTACGACCCCGTCTATAAAACCTTGTATATTGACTCTTCCCAGTTTCCAGAACTACGAAAGTCTGGTGCGTATGCTCCGCGCCGACCCAGCTCTTGCCCTCTTGACGCGTGCATTTAGGAGCAACATTTCGCACAAGCTCACTTCGCGTGCACAAATCCCTCATGCCAAGCGCAAAAGTTTGTCGTGTTCGGGTCGGCGCTCGATCTTAAGGCCCACCAGGTAGAAGTGCATGGAGCCGATATGAGTTCGCGAGACAAGAGGGATGCTCGACGGGTGCAAGCAGAGTTCGAATTCGATGACACGGGGGGAAATCGAAGGGGCCGCCGAGATCGCGGTGATCGGGAACGAGAACCTCCACCTCTGCAGAACCAGAACACTACGCACGCAGTGCCGAGGGGTGTCGTTAGACGCAGGGAAGGGTTTGGTGGACATATTACAGCAGAAAGTGGTGGCAACCAAACCGTGCAATCCTCAGGCCCTAGTCGCCGCGCCAGCCCTTCTCCACCGAGAGGAGACGTTGACCCTATCGTTGCTGAGTACGTCTACTGTCATACTCATTCTAGCGTGACAATAGGGCTTACAACCCCCTTAGACGTCACGCTGCTTTTATTGCTCGATTACAGGCCGCGGCACCAAATCCGAACAGCGCTGTTCCAGCTGTCAAGGCTGCTATCCGAGGGTACCGGACGAACGAGTTGAGTGCGAGGGACCTGATCTCAACCGTTTGGAATATTCTGGACAATAACTTGGATGACACCGCGAGTATAATTAATGGTGTTGTTGATATTTTGGACGAGGACGAGAAGAAAAGCGACCTCTTGGCATCGTGGAACGGCTTCAAAATCGAGGTAAGATTTCGTCCAAAGCCTCGGGTCCCCTTTGCTCACAAGGAGTGAGTAGCAACGTCACCAGTTCCCCGACCTTGTACCCACAGCCGTCGGTTCGGGTTACGCTGGCATCGCAAGTGGGCGGGTACTCAACGCCAAACACGTCACGGCGACTCGATCCTCCCAGCAATCCTCACGACAAGTCTGGGATCGTGTAGCACAAGCAGCGAGCTCGTCATCATTGCGTCCGGTTCCTGGAACTTCTTCCGCATCTAGGCCAGCGGAACGCTTTCCAGCTCTTGCAGGGCCATCCAACTCCGGTTTCCGTCAGCCGCAGAGAAACACCCCATGGGCTTCCAGCTCGTCCACTGGCGCTCGCCCTTCGTCATCAATTCCTACACCGGCGCTGAAGAAAGCCTCTACGGCAACGTCTAAACCACCACCGTTGTCAGCTGCTGCCTTCCCTGAACTCCCCGCGTTGACGAATACACGCACCAAACCCTCTGTGGGAGGTAACCGATCGCTCAGGAATATCATGGGCGACTCAACCCCAACTAGCTCGGCTTGGAGACCCAATGGTAGCATTGTGACGACGCCGGATGGGACCCCGGCACTCAGCGAGGCGGAGGTTACAGTTAACGAGAGTACAAGCGGTAAAGGGAAGAAGGGCAAGGGAAAGCAGAAGCAGACTCTTTTCACTCTTGGTGCCTTCCCTACTTAATACACTCACGAGTTTTCAGACACGCTAGTATATCTAATGGAAGTTTGTACCCTGGTTATCAATCCAAGCTATACCACTTCGTTTCAACGCCGCGCGTGCAAATGCGCCGATTATTTCATTCTCCAATCTCCGCTTGCAATGTTCTTACTGGTCAGTTGCTCGCAGCGATGATCGGCTTGTCCCAAGACTCTGGTCAGTCGACCTTTCGACTTCGATTCATTTCTCCGCGTATGATCAGCAGGCAACGGGGATGCATAAATTTTCGGGGATAACCTCTCTTACCCTTCCATCGGCTACCCATCTCCCTGTTAACGTTCTGTATATTCTAACCAGGTTTTCGACCTCTCGACCTTCAGCTCGCATTGGGCTTGCATTATGTCGAAGGTCGTACACGTAGCTTCCGCGTTGCTCTCCATCAGGCTTGCTCACGCTGCACCCGCGGCGGCAGGGGTAAGATCATATGTTTACCTTCATATCTCGAATTAAATTCGCTCAGTCTCTCAGAATATCGCCCCTCGCTTCCTTACCCCCTGCCAGCACCAACTAGCCTTCCAAATACTACAACGTTGCCCAACCCCTTCCAATCCTTCGATGGGACCCCTTTAACGAACGTCGGACAATGGCCCTGTCGCAAAGCACAGACGATGGAAATCGTCCATCATTACTCCTATGACCAGTATCCTGCTCTGTAATGCGGTGTATCCTCCTTATACCCACCGGTTTGTTCTACCTTACATTTCAATTATAATGTCTCTGGAAACTTCGTTGGCGCGATTGAAAAGTGACTTGTGCAGGACACGGTAAAACTTGGAGCGATTTACAAGACAGCAATGAAAGTACATAAACGCAATCAGGACTAAATAAAAGGCCACGAGAACGACGAGAACGAGAGATACCATGAACTAGGTAGAATGACCTCGAGCCCCACTCCGAGATTCGACTATTCCATGAGAGAACTGCGTCTGCTGACAACTAGTCAGCAATACAGTGGTAACACGAAGTAGAGAGAATCCCCGTACACTGCTCCAGGTTCAAGAAAGTGTAGGCGTAGCCCAGTTGGTCCAGTTGCTAGCAACCCAGGTCACGCCATTCCAAACATTGTTGGTTAGGAAGACGTCAGTGTTGGCGCCCGTTTGGCCGAGAAGGAACTTGTCAAAGAACGCGTCGAGGAAAGTGGTCTGGTTGCTAGGGAACGCGCAGTGGGCATGTCCGCCTTGCTGCATGAAACCCATGTTGTCTTCGACCCCAAGGGCCTCGTATACTGACCGGGCAGCACTCATGCAGCCATAATTGCTCACTGGGCTCAGCCAAACGAAGTCAGTATTATCCAAAGCGAGGAGACCACGCGGCGCTATGAGCGCGGCGAGAAGGTGGTGGTCGAACGGCAGGACGGAGAGGTTATTCACGTAGTTGTTAAATGTGGTCGAAAACCAGACGTTCTCGGTAACAATCTCGGTCGCCGTTTGGACGACCGAGCCCTCCTCCTGCTCGTAGAGAGATAACCTCCAGCAGGCTGCTCCACCCGAGCCAGACTCCTGCGCAATCGTGAGTGCGATACGGGGCTCGAACGCTCCGGTTGTCAGAGCACCTTTGCCGTCGCGCGAGCAACCCGTGATGGCAATCTTAGTTGTGTCGATTTTCGCCGCAGGAGTTACCTCGAGGACATCGATAATGCGAGAGACACCCCAAGTCCACGCAGTCAATGCAGATGCGCTCGCATTTGCTCCATAGAGGTTGTAGAACAGGCCCAGGCCACGACTGGCTGTTGAATCCTGTTGTGCCATGGTCTCGGTGTTGAAGGTCAGGAGGGCAACCTATATTAGAATGTCAGGCGAATTAAGAGCGCCAACAAGGGCATAAACTCAACGCACGCCACTGGGTACTGGGATGCTGCCGCCATCATACCCGATAAGTAAGGGCCAGCCATTGGATGGGGCAGTGCCAGTTGGGTATGTGATAGTGGACGTCCAATTAATAGTGTTGCTTGAACTACCGACGCCACCTGCTGTCACGGTGAGCGCGTTGTTGGAAAAGGAGCCGGACAGCTGTGGTGGCCTCGGCGGAAGGACCCCTGCCTCGTACGCCTGAATGAACGAAATGATTTCGTTGCGCCGACATTCCCATTCAGCAGCAGTGGTGACTTTGCTTCCGTTGGCAAATGTGAAAGGGTCAGGCAGCGCATTGTCATTGTAACCCGAGATGGTTTGGGGCACTGCAGAACATGCTGGGGAAGGTGTCATCTACCTGGGACCACGACATCGCAACCACTTTATCACCAACCTGCACCCAAAGCGCAAAGAGCACCAGAAAGGCCTATGAAAATGAAGTTTGAAACGGAAAGTTTGAGGGCCATTGCTGTGGGCGTTTCACGTCAGAGAGCTAATTCGTCTGTGTGCGGGGCGAGCAGAATGTGCTCCATCCTATATAGTGCTTTGGAAGAACTACGGAATACCTCGTGCCGAACGAATTTATAATGCCTTGAAGTTCTGCCATCGCACAAAGCTCGGCGACGAATGTTGTGTGTGCCAGCGCGCATGACCTGGGGATATCCCATAAGTGACGTCGAGTGCGGACGTCGCCCCCGGCACTACACTGGATGACTACGCACAAAGTGTTCACCAACAACCAGCTGATGCTTCTGAAGAGAACATCAAGAGAACATTCAAGGAACATCGTCAAAGTTCCGGGACCGTCGCCACCATGACTGAGGAGTTGCATCCTCGTCACTGGCATGATGAGGGACCAGTAAGGACGTACAGGTTCCGAGTATCCAATCTTTTGCCCGACTCGATCAAATGGCGAAAAGGCAGGTTAATCTCTCAAAGTAGGGCATTTTTTCAGCGTGGCCCGGAGCAACAAGGATGAGCGTCGAAGAAGCGCGTGCATTTCTCACAGAGCTGCTGTCGATGATCGGACTCCTGTTTAGCGTAGATGGCCAAATATAGTCATCTCATCCAAATCAGATTCACTGGGCCTACAGTTGGGTTCAGTTACAGTCATCCATTGGCAGGATCAACTTGGTGCCAAGTAGAATCAGCGGGTCGTCTACGCTTTGAACCGCACGCCTCCACAAAACGCAGCTCTATCGCATCAACTCGGGGAGTCTTCGCGTGGAACGACCGCGCTAGTAGGCAGAGGACAAGTGGCGCCGACTCGGAGATGGGGTCAGAATCTAGAGTGATTCTTCCTGCCAATTCTTCTTCCTATCACGGCATTTTTTTTTGGCAGACTGCGTTCCCATCATTGGTGCTCACTGGACCTCCACTCGTATAGCTTGCGTATAGCTATGCTGTATACCCAAGAATTCTTCTGAACCAACGACGGATCTATCGTTCACTGTTCCATTGAACCGCCCACGAAAGGGGGCACTAGTGGCATCCGAAACATTCAGGGATATCTCAGACCAATTACCTTTGAGGCTTTGTCCGCAAATTCCGCTACTGTCATTTTCGAATCTCCTCCGAACATCGCATGTCGGAACGTCGTCGGTCTCTTGGGATCGCGGCAGGTCGCGGCACACGGACTAGTTTTCAAGCCCGGGGGTTGCGTCACGCGATGTAGTGCTGCAGTGCACCAGATTTTATCAACATCCGAGCTCCATCGGTGAGAAAAGCTGGCGAACTTGACCGAGACTCGGAGGGCTTTGCGAAGCGTTTCTTCTTTCGCCAGTATCCAGAAAAATAGCCCTTGCCCTCCTCTTTGGGAGCCTCGACTGCCATCACCCCCCCGAAATTTTTCGCGTAAGGTCTTGCATAGCCATTCCGAGTGTAGCATTCACCCTGGGACATAGGCAATTAAAATTGCATCAGCCAAGCCCACTGATTCCATTATATACCTAAGTGACTTTGCCAACGGAAACGTGATCTGACAGTAGGTTGGAACTATGGTAGGCACTCGATAGCGATCTAGAGCAGTTTCGCGCACCGGTTGCATCCGGAGAGGAGTCCTGCATTTCCCATCGGCCTGGACCCTTCCCGGCGGCTTCTGGAACATCTTTATTACTATGCGTTGACTTGCCGCCTTGAGTGCGTTGCTCGTTCACTCACTGAGTTTAGGCCTCTGGCACTTTTTGTGTTACCGCGATCTCCTGGTAGATGTATGGTGATCGGATGAAATTGCCTCCTAGTGTTGGTGTTCTTGGTCATCAAGGGTGGTATATTGTAATGGTTTATACATGACAGTGATGCGGTCAGTGGTCAAATGATTTCGTTAATCCGTTACGTAGGCCCATGTCTGCCATTTCGTGGTCGTTCAATTACATCTCATGTGCAAAGGGCGCCCGTGCATCTTCGTTTTGCGCGCTTTCGGCCGCCTTGAGTGCATTGCTCGTTCGCTCACTGAGTTTGGGCGGGAGCACGCTGAAGGTGTGCAGTGTGTTAGTCACAAAGAAAAAAGCTTTTAAGTTGACAGGCAACAGGCTTAGGTTTCCCTAGAGCCACCTGTTTCGACTTTATAGTCTCTTCAGGCCTGCTTAGTAAGCGAATGGTCGGACTTCT